>JAHDVE020002638.1:0-107770 GCA_022606495.2 Halesus radiatus
CCATCAACCAAAAAGTAGCCCGAGAAATAGCACCACTCAAAAAATCGCCTAAAGCAAAATAAAATCTTGTAATTCTGGAAAAAATTCTGTATTAATTAGTAAAACTGGCGTGTTTTTACCAAACTTACAGATAATGTGGAAAAAAAACATTGTTTTGTAAAATACCCAAAAATCACGGTGGAAAATTGGTCAAATAATGAAAATGACAAGACATTTACGCTATTTCCATAGCAAGCAAATTATATGTTATGTACCTACAAGTTAAATTTATAGAATGTATTCATGACACCAACTGCAAGGTTAACCGTATCAAGTGGTAACTGTCAGATTATGCCAAAATCAAAGGATAGTATTCAGTAGTGACATATTCACTTAGGCCTTGGGTCATGCAGAATTTACGTTTGAATAATTTTATATTCCTGTAGATAAAGCAACATAGTTGAGTAGCCACTTGAGTTGCTCATTATGAGCTGCTTGTTAAAATAGCAGCACATGAGGGGTGCAAGCTCTCGGCCAAGGTTCGTTGAGATGCAGTCATTATAATCCAGAGTCTTTCCTGTGTAGATATACAACACAGGCAGATAATATTGTAGTTCGGCATGCAATAATAATAATAATAATAATAATTGGATGATTTGTAAAGCGCTGTTTTTGTGAAAAATCACCTCAAGGGCGTTGTGCCGTGAATACAGTGAATGTGACATGAACGCACAACATGGTGTAAGTGGTACAAAAAAAATTATATTTTAACAAATATTGGCATTCTGTGGATGAACATACTCAGAGAAAATAATTACGAATCAAATGGCATTCAAATATTTGTATCGAACACGTCAACAGAGTGGATTAATTTAAACGGATAAAAGATATTTATTTATAACCAAATATAAATTATTACCCAACACGTGCAATAACCAATCCAAGAACTGGTATTGCACCACAAATGCAATATCGAACCGAGATTTCACAACACGTGCAATACCAGCATATAATCTTCAACCGCGCCGCGCGCGCTATAAATAGCGTACGCACAGCGGTATGTGCTCTATTTTCCGCTCCAGCCGTGGAACGAACAACACCACCACCAGACTCTGCCAAACTACTTTACTTTGGACTCGACTTGCATCTTTAATTTCGCTCTACCCAGACGCCGCTCTCCTCGCTCGGATACCTAGACATATACTCTTTTTCTCAACATTGTTTAAACCAATTTTTTAGAGAAGGTTCATTTTTCTTCAAAAATTTTAAGAAAAATATTAACCTTGATATTTTTATTTTTATGTAACATTCGATTTCTATTTTCCCACTAGTTAAACTAGTGTTGTGATAATAAGATATAGTTTAGTTTTAGATTGATTGACTAATACTAGGGACCTGAATTTTTCGCATTATTTGTGGTGAATTTCGCATTTTTTTCAGGATAAGTGTTGTGGTATTTTACAACAAAAGTGGTAATTAAAAAAAATTATTATTATTACAATTTTTCTCTCTTTGAAAATTGAAACAGTATGCGGCGTTTCCGACATAAAGTTAGTTAGCTGCGTTCCATTTTATAGCTATTCAAGCTTGTCCATGAAATATTTAGAATTTATAATATATTTATTTATTTATTCTTAAATTTAATTATGAAAACAAAAACATTAGCCACCCATCTCACTAGGACAATCCTGTGTTGAGATGAGCGGCAACACAATTTAATAATAATCCGTAAATTTCAATAAGCAAACAATAATACATGAAATTTTTTTTATTAAATATTAATAAGGTAGATAACAGTAAATAAATAATAAAGATCGGATAATAATAATAATAATAGTTCTTTATTTTAAAATATCGGAAATATCACGTGAAAATTTACGTGAACATTGCGAATTTCTCGTTTTCGCGTTAAAATGAAGTAATTCGCGTAAAATTCCCATAATCGCTAACGCGAAATTTTCAGTTCTCTAACTATTACATTTTCATTCTTCATTCAATTATAGACTAGGCACTATAAGTTCGAATTTTTATCATTCGGTGAGCGTAAAGTACGTCTGCCAATGTGAATGTTCCGGAAAGGTGAATAATTTTACTGAAAGAATATAATAGTTTTTTATTTTACATACTTAATGTAGCGAGTAGTGGGTACATAAATTAGTATACAAATATTTTAAAATCTAACACACGAATATTATAAAACATAATACATGTATTATTATATCATAAATATAAAGAAAGGTTAAAATTTTATTCCCAAATGTAGAGGTAAATGATTAACTTGGTGTAGTACAAAAGTTTGGTGCCCTTTTCGTCATAACCTCTACTGCTGATTATTATCCTGAAATTAAAAAAAAAAATATATATTTTAATTATTGTCATGTAAATGTAATGCATGTATATTCTGACTAGCTGTCATGAATGACATCAGGGAAATATTTCCTGGCTATAGAGAGGATATTATTAACAACTAGCTGAAGTATCCAGCGTTATGAATGGTTTGGAGGAAAGTTTTGAGGTTGTGACGAGTTTCCCATGCACTTGCATCTGCCCCTACCCCTACCCCTACCCCTACCCCTGCCCGTGCCTATACCTGTACCCGTACCCGTACCCATACCCATACCCGTACCCGTACCATTACCCCTACCCGTACCCCTACCTCTACCCCTACCCCAACCCCTACCCCTACCCCTAACAATCATTGAACTGTTTAGCTATATCACATTACAATAATTCATCGACAAAGAACAATTATCATACTTAATTCTTCCAAAAATTATTCTCCTTCTCACATGTCTTGCTTGAAAAAGAAAAGAAAAAATGTATCAGTATGTGTGGTGAACGTAAGTCCAAGAAAATGAAAGGAACAATCGAGCATGAAAGTGAGCATGACTTATTTATTTATTTTATTATATACACCCTTTAGGTACTTTTAGGGACACAGGTGTAAAATATAATACAGTATAGATCGTATTCATCGATAGTATAGATCATCATATTCACAAAATACCACAGTAAAATATTTAAAAGGTTTCACAAAACATTTCAACAATGACATTGTCTTTGTATAATTCAATATAATTTACGACGAAGGCGAACAGTAGCTGAATTAATATTTCTATGTTATGTAGAAAGTCTCTACTTAACTGTCATACAGCTATATTCCATAAGCATAGTTGCAAAACAAATGAACTGTGTTCTTCATATTTTCAAAAATTTAGACAAAACTCAAATATCGATAATATGCAAAACACAATCACACATTCACATGCTCTAGATACGTCTCTTATTACTAATTATTGAAGATGTATTTTTATTTATTTATTACATAGATATGAACATTTGTTATCGGCTGACGTAATACCCATCTCACTAGGTGTGAAACGCCTGTGTTGAGATGGGGATTTACAGGGGTAAGTTGTTCAGTTAGGATATTTAGATGACAATAGATTAATAGATTATAATTATATATATGTTACGGTTGCGATTTTCACGGGTGTAAGATGTAGAATAATTTTCTCGTTTGTTTCTAGAATAGTTTGCCCGCGTAATGAAGTCCTTAAATGCGTAATGTAGTCCAAAATTCCCCGATAACATCACTTCCAAAATTCTTAGAATTACCCCCAACTTCCTTAAATAAAACCAATCAGGTTACTATGCGCAAACAGCCTATTAAAGACCCCACCCCTACCCTCACCCCTTTATCAACACGCGTGCTGCGTCCTAGACTATTAAAATGATTTGCAATCACTTAGGTTTTGACTTCTGGATTCAATGGACGCGCGCAAGCGATCAGTTCAAAACAAAATTCGAGACATAAGGCCTCTGAAGATGGACAATGTGATTTGTCTGAAATGTCCGGAGTTAAAAAGTCCTACTAAGGACTACATTAGACGGGTAAACCGAGAAAATTATAAAAATATCTTGTTATAAAGTATTCTAATTTAAAGGTATAAAAGAATTTAGAAGCTGATAGGTTTATTCGAGGTGATCAATGATCTTACTTTTAAAGGAACTTTTGTTTTGCGTATCTCTGATGTCACTAGATAGGGGATTGAATAGCTTAATAGCATTGTATTTAAAACGTCTTTGTTCATAAGAGGTTTTACAAACTGGAATATTAAAAGATTTTACTATTATAGTCTTCTTGTATTAACGTTCCGTGCAGTTAAACATATTTACTATATATATATTTTTATTTTTTTTGTTTTTTAACTAATGTTATTTGTAGGTAGGAATATTAACTATATAATATACATATTTCTAGTTTAATCTTTTTTTTTCTCCTAAAAAGTCATCACTTAGCTTGTCCATTTTTAAATGTATTTTCTCTCTCTTCCATCTTTCTATTTTTATTTCCATTTTATTACTCATGTTTCACACTGTCATTTAATAGCATATACTCCGTTGTAATGTATAAGCCCCATGGGCGAATATATACAAATAAAATTAAAAAATTAAAAACAACCAAGCGTTTAAAGACTTAGTGTTGAAATTATTGTCACAGTCGAGTAAAAATTTTGATTGAGTAGTTCTAGTTGGAATATTAAAGTTAATTATTCTATGTAAATCAGGTCTGTCTATTGTACCAATAATTTTTTAAATAAAAGTCTTGTGGAAAAAGGCTAATGGAAGTATATAAGCGTATGACAGGTTGTCTCATCCTTCTTCTGTATAAGCATTCATGTATGTAAGTTTTGGGCATATTGCCTGTTTTATGTACTAAAATAAAATAAGAAATGTATACCTCAGCTTCATGCCTTGTAACATAGCAACAATAAAAATTATATCAACCTACTAACATCGAGTTTGATTCCATCACCACACAAACCCCAATATTTATTGAAGACAGAAATGCCATAGTTCTCCTTCTTCTTTGCATAGTGGAAGAGAGTTGGTGGAGTTCATAGTGGGATGCTGAGGTTATTCAGCCAGTTGACGGTATCAGGAGTCACTTGGTTCAGCACAGATGTGCCATAGGGAAACTGATGAAGGGGACATTCTTCTACGGTGTGTTGTATTGTTTGAATATGTCCACATTCACAAAGTTCGGAAACCTTTAGGCTCCATTTATGGATCATATGCATACAACGGCTGTGACTACACCGGATGCGGTTTTATGAGGTCCATGTCTTCCAAGGGAGAGAGATCCCTGGCAATTTAATAGTAGGGTCTATAATGAGGTTTTTTTTCACGTCCGAGGTCTGCCACTGAGTTTGCCACGACTCTTCAGGGGAGTATCATGATGGAAGCAGTCTTTTGCCTTCAGCCCAAAAAGGCTTCCTGAATGTCAAGCAGTTGGCCGGAAGGTTTTCAAGGTCATCTTGAAGTGGAATGTTACTATTTACAGTATTTTTGTATTCTCTGAGGGTTGCTGTCTCTCGTCTTACAGTGGGTGGTTCAATGTTTGAGAGGACAGGGAACCATTGCAGTGAGGTGGAAGGAAAGCAGTATTACTTGGACGTCGATCTTCTGTGTATGTGCGCACTTCTAGCCCACACTGGAGCGCAATATTCCGCTACTGAGTAGACCAAGGCAATCTTAGCTGTTCATAGGGCGTCGCAACCCCAGCTAGTTCTAGCTAGTTTTTTTAATGATATTTATGAGAGTCTCGGTGTTCTTTCTAACATTTAACATGACTATGCCATAGTAACCTTGGCGTAGTCATCACAGGATGTCGAATATTTCTAATGAAATACCCATAGAAATGAAAGAATGTATATTTTTCTGAATTATACCCCTTTATTGTGTCAAATGAAAGAGTTTGATTTATGAATAACTGTTATAATTGTTAAACAGATTAAGCTGCGACATACACTATGGCTTACGACGGATTTTACATGAGTTCTACTATATACGAGGTTTGTTCAAAAGAAAAGGTGAATTTTGAATTGAATAGGAAAGGAGAAAACCCATTTGGGCAAGTTTTACAAGTAAGATATTGTGATTCACGGTAGTATCAAAGGCTTTGGAGAAATCATTATACAAACAGTCTACTCAGTATCCACTATCTAGGGACCTAGCAACATAGTCAGTAACCATGAGATTGGTTTCCGTAGATCTTCCTTTTCTGAAACCATGCTGTTCGGGGATAATGAATGCGTCTATTATTTGAGTATAATGAATTTATTGATTAATTTTTCAAATAGTTTAGCAGGAGCTGAAAGTATGGCAACTGGTCTATAATTTTCGATTGACTTTTTGGAGTCATTCTTAAAAATAAGACATATTTTGGAAATTTTCCATAATTCTAGAAAAGTAGAGGTACTAATAGCCAGGTTAAAGATAAAAAATAAAGGTACTTTAAGGATTTCAGCACATCCTTTAATAAAAAATTAAACGATTGCAGCGCCCCCATTTTTGTCTACTGTAAAATGTCAGACTGCAAATCTATGTTATTATTTATTCTTATAGTTTTTATTATTTTTAAATGACTAAGCATTGGAATAGTTCCTATGAAAAGTTTATTTGATTGAAAACATACCTATTAATCCTCTTTAGCGAAGGTTTCATCAGAGTGTTGAGAATTCCCATCTTGTCATCAGTTTCTACGTAGAATGTTTCACCTAATAAATACAAAAGATCATCTTTTTAATAATTTTTTTTACTTATTAAACATACCGCTGACGAGTTCATTGTCATTTCCATCTTTTTCAAAAACGAAGCAAACAGAAATAGAACAGCCGCCATGGCAAGACAGTGAGACACTTTGCTTTGGGCTTTGAGGTGGTTCAAAACCCAGTGTTGGCAAAAAAATACAAACAGGTCACTGAATAAAGAATACAAGGTGGCACTGAAAACAATATTGGGAGCAAATAAAAAATTCTATTTATTTTTTATAACTTATTGAAGTTTGTAAACCTCATTATAATATTTAATCATTGAAGAAGATAATATTAACACATCCCAAATGAACCACGAAATCGAAAAAATAACAGAAAATAAAAAGATTTCAGTCGCATCTGGGACTCGAACCCAGGACCTCTACCTATCCGGGGTAACCGCTTAACCATCTCAGCTGATGAGACTAGTTCAATTTACGCCATCTTCACTGATATCATTCTTCAAGTTCAAGACTTGTTGATATTATCCTCCATTTTTAAATCCCATATTATTGGCTGCTATCCTTATGATGATCGCAAAGTTCTACCCGAACACAATGCAATCGGAATAGAGTCTCGGATATACCTACCCGATTTTTATTCATATGAGACATCTATTGACTTATTTTACAAGTCTGGAAAGAAATATTCAATTTATGCGACTGAAATCTTTCTATTTTCTGTTGTTTTTTCGGTTTCGTGGTTCATTTGGGATGTGTTAATATTATCTTATTCAATGATTAAATAAAAAATTAGAAACAAATTTTAAGGTCTATTCACATCTACCAGCACTGCACAGTGCAGAACAGTACAGTACAGACACAACAATATTAGTTGCCTACATTATCTATGAACACATTCATATTACAGCATATGTAAGCCTAACATGTCCGCGCATGCACGGATCAGCACCAGCCGAAATTGTCAGCTAGAATATTTTGACTTGCTGGTGGGCTGCTTCTGACATCTACGCCTGCACAGTTAGTATGAACACATTGTTAAAACCGCCATCTTTGTCAGTTGGCATCATTAGATGCTGATATTGCTAAAACTGAAAAGATGGATAACAATAAATTGATTGAATTGGTCAGGAAATATAGGTTATAAAATAATAATAAATGTGGGAATAGGATTATAAAATCCTAAAACATGTTGTGGCAGACGCTAACTCTTAGCTGACAGTTCAGTTGACAACTGTACTTGCGTCTGTGCTGTGCCTATACTGTACTGTTCTGCTCTGCACGGTGCTGGTATATGTGAATAGACCTCTAACTGTCAATTGTACTATGCAAACTTTGAGAATTTACAAAATGTCAGATATATTAGGAGGTGTCAATTCTTAATGTATCTCACCCTGTGGTTGCCTTTCCACTTTATATGTGGTGTAATTCTGTCTCCCGCCATAGTTGAGGTACAGAATGGGGCCAGGCACGGGAGTTTCGTACACGGAGGTTGAAAAGATGATGAAATTCATGCTTTGGCGCAGAGCTGCACCTTCCGAACATACGGCATCCCGTATGTCACATCTTTGCTCGCAAGATCTATGGAAATACATACGTATTATCTTAGTTTTTTTTCCTTTCAAAGTATTTTTTAAAAGTAAAAAAGTTTAAATACGTGGCTTTTGGAAATAACTAGATAACTGCATTTTTGGTTATTTTTTTTATTATTTTTATTATTTTTGTTATTTTTGGTAAAATCATGATATCTGTATTTAATTTGAAAACACCCCAAACACCATGATATGTGAACAATCATAACAGTTAGTTGGGACAAAACATGTCAAAAGATATTAACATACTAACATACCTTTTTGCACTTATCAGGTTATTACCAGACTCCACTGATGTATTTATTACAAGATTATATAATATATAGCAAACCCGCTAATCTTCATAGAAGAGTCGCAAATGAGGTGGCTTGAACATTTACATACTAAGAATGCCAGAAGATCAACTGCTGCATAAAATACTGAGTGCAATTCTAGGAGGTTATTGGGGAAAGCAACTCCAGAGGCTGCACAAGGAAAGTCTGGGCCTGCGACAGACAAAGGTCGCTGATGTAGCTCAGGACAGGGACATCTGAAAGCGACTTGTCAAAGCGATGGGTCCCCGACCCGGATAAGACAGGGAGTAGAAGATGAGATAAGATGTAATATGTACACACCCGTTAGCAGTTCTCTGATATGTTTCAGGGCATGATGTGGGGACGCACAGGTATGACCCACGTGTATTGATGCACATGCTAATCACTCCATTGCACAAATTCATGTTCATAGCGCACTCATCGATATCTGGAAAGTAAATAATAAACCATAGGTTTTAATCAACGCGTCATTCATCAATTTAACACTTATTGGAGTAAAAGAAACTTTCAGTATTACCCATTTCCATTTCATATCATCAAGCGACTTAATCTTCTGGAATTATTTAAAAAAGAAAAAAAAATGGTGCCTTGTTTTATTTTTAACTTTTTCTAAACTCATAAATGTATTTCATTGTAGAAACAAATTTTCTACTTTATAAATAAGAATCAGGGACGTCGTCAGCTTCCAAGCTGGCAACTTAACTTAACGTAAATTCTGTCAATTTTTATCATTCGCAACACAACACGATTGGATATGTTGCAAGGTTGAAGGGGGTGACATATGAATTATATAACTTTTGCATTTTTGTCCACAGTAAAACCAATAAATGCAGTCGATTTTTGACATCCAAAAATCAATTTCTAAAAAAATTTTTAACTGGAATATCTTTTAGTATTTTAAAAAAAGTAAACCCCTAAAATATTTTAAACCAAGAAGCCATAGAAAATTTGTATACATAAAAATCTGTTGTGAACAATACCGCCTTACTTAGGAAGAGAGTGACTCTCCAAAAAGTGAGATGTTGGCAAAATAAAGAAAACATAAAATGCTTTCTTCGACCTTGTAAATTAAGTATATATACTTAATTTCATAATTTTTTTAATAAAATTTTGGTGTATATTACAATTTATGATATTTAAAAATAAAAATAAAAATGTGAATAAATAATCTAGGAGAAATTACTCTTACCTTTTTAAAAACAATAAGAAAATAAAATAAAAACATGTGATCCATAATAAAAGGTGGCATTTGAGGATCTGCCACTTTTAATGCAACATCATTTGGCTTAGTAAGGAAGTAATAAATAGGCACTAATGATTATAAAGAAAGAAACCACATTTTATACACATGTTTAGCATTATTTAAAGATAACATTGCGGGTAAGTAAGAGTAATCTCATTGGGCAATCTTAACTTCTATTTTCGATGAACCTCGAAAACTGATTAACATAACAGTTTAAAAATGTTACTCCATTTAAGGGAATAAGAAAATTATCATAAAAGTTGAACTTTCTAATAAATTTTTGGCAGTTCCCGTGGGTTACCATCATAAAAATGTAAAACATATTTGTCGAAAAAAAAAAATCGATTTCCTCGATTGGTATTGGATCCTCCATCACGACGCACGCAACATTTCCGCTTAGTGTGATGGTAGTAGGAGATTTTCAAACATTATCTAGTTGGAAAATATTTGTACAGCACCCTTGAGGTGATTTTTCACAAAAACGGCGCTATACAAATCATCCAAATATCATTATTATTATTAACCCGGCAATAATAATAATAATTTTTCAATCTTTAACAAAATTAAAAATACATATAAATAGTATTATTGTCAGTGGTATCGGCAGACCTCTCCACATATAATACATATAAATAGTATTATTGTCAGTGGTATCGGCAGACCTCTCCACATATAATACATATAAACAGTATTGTTGTCAGTGGTCTCGGCAGACCTCTCCACATATAATACATATAAATAGTATTATTGTCAGTGGTCTCGGCAGACCTCTCTACACATACTTTATAACTTTCTCTGGATGCAACAGCTTTGTTAATACATTAGCTAACTAACTAACTAACCATCACGCCGTTTCTCCGCAGGGGTAGGCAGAAAGGACGGACCGCCAAACAACTCGATCATACACTTCTTGCTTCATTCACATTCATACATTCTTTTCTATTATTCCGACTTCTGACATGGCCCGACTCAAGTATTTAATTCACTTGATCGTGCCATGTCTTCCTTGGCCTCCCCGGCTTCTTCTTCCATTCACATTCGCGTCATATATTTTCCTTACATTCCTCGTTCATTTGCATTACATGCACAAACTATCTAAGTGTCCGTTTCTTAATCTTACTCATTACGCTTACATCAGCCTTGCATTATTTACTAATCTCAATATTTTTCACATGATTATACATGGTTTTACCACACATTCGCCTCAGAGATCTCATTTCTACAGCATTCAGTCTACTTTCATCCTTCCTCTGCCAATTCCATGCCTCACTACCATACATCAGGGTCGGTATCAGCACTCCGCTGTGGACTGCTAACTTTTAATACATCAATATGTTTTTCCAGGTTTGCATTTATCACAATTTGGATCCAAACGATCTTAAATGTTAGCGTATTGTGTAAAATATTCACTAGATTCACACTCATCGTTACCAAGTTTAGCAAAAAATATACATATTCAGATCTTGGATACAAATTATCTATAAACTTTGTTGGAACATTTTATGTTTGTATGTTTTTCCAAAAAAATCGAATGCATTAATTAACAGTCGCCCGGTACCCAGTGATGGGTAAAATAAATAATACTTATTAGGGGTGTATTCATGACGATAATGCCATATGACTAGAAGAAAAAATTCTATCCGTGATTCATCACAGGTATTTTAGGTTGTTTTCCTCTGTTATCAGTCTTAAGTAACGGTTTTTTACAGTTTTCTTTACCCATAATCTTTTGAATTATTCAATCATTTAATTTGCTGTACCCCTATCATACAAAAAATAAAGTTATTGCAAACTTTTGTTTTCTAGATAAAGCATTTTGACGGTTTTCAGAATTTCCTCTTCGTCGCCTTATATCCTTTTTGACAAGTCGCAAGACGAGTGAGCGTTCATGCCAAAAAGGTGGCAAATCCGTCAATGCATATGTAGTAAGTGGCAACTCCAAGGGATATGCCACTTTTTAGTTATGTAGATGCCACCTTTTGGTGATTAGTTTACCGTAGAATGTGAAAGACGCGTATAGCGACGGAAGAATATGAAAAATGAAAATAATGATTTTATATGCCAACTAAATTTTAATTATCAACCCCCTAGCTAAACCTTCTGATTTCAGCAATCCAACACTCTATACTTCCTTTAATAAAATTAATAAAAAACAGATTTATAGTTTTGGCGCCAGTTATAAACTTTTCTTTTTAAGTTAACAATTTTTTTTCCTTTTGTTCATCTTTGATTTTTCTAGGGGGGGAGGGGGGGGAGCAGAAAATATTATGAAAAATTAGATTTTTACGTACCATTACACTTATTATTATCAAAATGAAATCCTTCCGGACAGCTGTCATCAAATAAATTTATGTAACTATCCTCATCCTCGTAGGACTCATCTTCATTTGAATTTTCTTGACTGTAAATCTTCTCAACTTTCTTGCCTTTCTTTCTATTTTCAATATTAATTCCTTTAGCACCCTTTTTAGAACTTTGTGTACTACGTTCCAAATGATCTTTTTCATTGTTAACTGCCAACTTTTGCCTCTTCCCAGAACTTTGATTCTTCAAATCAAAGAATGAGTCTAATTTGGATTTGATTATTCTGCTTTTCACGTGTTCTGTTGCGTTCTTTTTCTTTTCTTGCGTTTCGTACGTGTCTTTCTCATCGTCTGTGGCCGTTATCAAAGGTTGACTCCATTTGGACTGCTTAGAGATTCTTTGTCTGCCTTTACCATCGTTATAGTCCGTGTATTCATCCTCACGAAATGGAGAAAGAACTCCGTAATCGTAATCGTCTTTGGCGTGGTACTTGTGTGGTCTAGACTTTCGCTGATACGGCTTAGATTTGTCTCTCGTTGGTGAGATTCTTGTTAGAAGTATGTTTTCTTGATGATCTTCGGCGGAGCTTGGGACAATTCCTTCTTTGCTTTCTGATTTCAATTTGAGGGAGCTGTGAGTTGGGAGATGGGATATTATTGGAGGTGGTTCAACTTCTTCGAAGCCTTGCAGCCATTTCTGTAAATCTTCTGTAATGTAAAAACAAAAATTATGAGTAGGAAAAGTAGGGAAACGGTCAGGCTTTGGGGCTTGTCAAACAAAAAGCAATCATGGACTGTACTGTCATCCGCGTAACAATGGATTGGTGCACATGACAAGAGGTCATTGATGTGCAACAAAAACAATGTCGGAGACAGAACCGATCCTTGTGGGACGCCAGCATTTATTGAATGCGAGGAAGAGATGAAACCATCAGCAACAGTCTGAATCGATCTCACCCTGAAAAAATCGGCAATCCACGTACACAAGGAAACGGGAAGTCCGTAAGAGGGCAGTTTGTTGACAAGTCCTCGGTGCCAAACCCGGTCAAAGGCCTTAGAAATGTCCAGTGAGACCGTTTGAATCTCACCATAACGTTCCAGGCACCGTCCCCAAACATGCGTCACATACGCTAGAAGATCACCGCACGAGCGGTTCCGCCGGAATCCGTACTGGCGGTCGTTAATGATTTTGTTCTTTTCGTGGTATGTGAGCAGTTTGTCGTTGATCACACGTTCCATCACCTTGGACAGAACTGATGTGATCACTATGGGGCGGTAGTTGGCTGGGTTGGAGCGGTCACCTTTCTTAGGTATAGGATGAATGACCGCTTTTTTCCAACCAGAGGGCACAGAGCCACATTTCAGGGACATTTTAAAGAGCTTTGTCAAAACTGGAGCAATTTCTGCAGCACACCTCAGCAATGCCAGGGCAGGTATTCCGTCAGGCCCACTAGCTTTGTTAACATCGAGCCCCCGTAAGACAAGGAGTACTTCCCGATGCCGTATCCTCAGCTTTTTCATATAGAAGCCGCAGTGAGGAACCGACGGCGGGATGGCACCCCGATCATCGAGGGCCGAGTTTTCCGCAAACATTTTCCCTAAAAGGTTTGCCTTTTCGGTAGCAGTATTTGCTAGTGAACCGTTGAGTCTGGTAAGAGGCGGCAGACTGGATTTGCAGAAATTGCGACCTATGGAGACCTAATTAGGGGGTTTTCAGGAGGAACCGATACGATAAATTTACTTAGTTATTCAATATACAAGAATTAATATTTACCGATTTTCTAATTTCAAGTGCTTCTAAATTATCTAATTAATAATTGTGTTAAAATCATCGGTCGATCATTATATTAAATTGAAATGGTTTAAAACAAATGTATGTGTTTACGTTATGGCGACCGGTCAGTGGCTGAGTTGGCATCACGTCTGGCTCTCGGCTGGCTAAATCCTCCATCACGACACAAGCAACATCTTCCGCTTACTGTGATGGTAGTAGGAGATTTTCAAATATTGTCAGACAAACCAAAAATTAAGTGCTTTTTACGAATTTTAATTTTTTATTTGCTTATACGCCTATCTGGGCTTTACATAAATTTTTAAAACAGAATATAATGAGCTATCGCAAAATTTTAAGTACATATAATATTTTAAAAATGCTGCCAAACTTCAACACGAATACGACATTTGATAATGATAATATTAAGATGTATTATGTAGTACAAATTTACAGATTGCATAATTAGAGTTAAATAACACAGAAGGATTGTGTGTATTGGTGCACATGTATGTAAATATACACTTCTGATGGTAATGTCCTTTCCAAATGTCACTGAGAAACAGTCTTTGTCTTGCTTACACCTGGTTATTGTAATTAGCGAGAAAAGGACATGAGTGCATACAATCATCGAATTTTAATATTTGAAAAGTTTTTACCTTTATTCTAAAGTTTTCTAATGTGTTCTATTTATTGTATTAGAAATTAACTTTTTTCAATTTTACTGCTATTTTTGAAACATGCCGTATGCAAGCAATGCATCTGTGTGAGTACCGTGTTCCGGTAAACTCTGTGTCATACCCATAAAAATGTTAAATATTTTTACCTTGGACGCAGGTCTTACTATCTCCAGTCAGCTTGAAACCACGGGGACAAGCACAGTAGTAACCGCCTGCCGTGTTAACGCACTCATGAGAACACCCATCCGTGTTTTGCAGGCATTCGTTCACATCTACAAAGTAATTAATTTGTTTTTAAAATTGTCTTCAAATGTCCGATCAATGCCATTTTGTTTTTTTGACATTTGAAAGATCCTAGGTCTGTTTCATCTTTTTATCAAATTGTGATTAATGGCAAGCATAAAAATATGACAGTTATGCTTTTCAGCTGATTATAATAATTTGTTCAAAAACTGAAACGGGCCTAGAATTGGCATTTAACGGGGACCTTTCAAATATCAAACAAACAAAATGGCTCTGATTGATCATGTGATGGTAATGTCATATTTGAATTTCTGTGAAACACCCAAACCATCGACCAATAATATCTAGACAAGGCATGTGGATCTTAAAAATGACACCTGATCCAAAATAAATTGATTTGAATTTTATTCAGGAGCAATATACTCCTCCCCATTAAAAGAACCATTGGCAGGTTGGTCCTACCGGCAGGAAGATAGAATAATCTATGACAACGCTGTCTTAGATAGTCATCGCTCCAAAATAGCTGAATTCTCTATAGAGCCTCATAACAGCCTAAAAAAATGGGTAGCGACATACCCCTCTCTTCTGAGCTGCAGGGAGTAAAATCCGAGTATGTCCAGAAGAAAGTTAGTTGAATAAAGCCACGGATAGTGGCCGTACTCCCTCCTGTACCGAAATCTCAAAAACTTTTTCTGAACCCTCATGTTGGAGAGGACAAGAGAGTAAGAATAAGAAAATAATAAGAAAATAAAATAATAATAAGAACAAGAGAGCACCCCACCTCATGAGGATTCTAAATTACCGACCCACTCTCCAGCCTACTACAGACTAAAGAAAAATATAGTATTCTTAGTGTACAGGTATCCCGAAAAACCCTGACAGTTCAGATACCAAATTCTAACATTTTTTAATGCAGATTGGCATACCCCTCGATATGAACACGAAATGCAAGTTTCCTTTCATACCAAGATATTTTATAGTAGAAACACGCTTGAGATTATGATCGAGCATAGTATATCTGTGGTAGGTGAGATGAAATGATCTGATGAAAGACAGGACTAAGCATTTTGAGATACTGAAATGAAGCTAATCTCGTAAATTCCATTCAGAAGTGTTATCAATGTCAGCTTAAAGGTAGGCAATCCAAAATATTTCTAATTACTAGAAATAATTTGAGTACGTCAGCGAAAAGGAGAAAGAGAGAAAAATGGATGACTTCAGCAATGTCATTAATGAACATAGAGAAGAGAAGAGGCCCTAAGATTGACCCTTGGGGGACCCCAGAAAAAAAACAAGAAATTCAGCTGATTTAAAGCTTGCGTGTGTGACAAATTGTTATCTGCTTTTGAGGTAACTTCTAAAAAAACTAGTATAGGAAGGGAGAAACCCATTTGGGCAAGTTTTATGAGTAAGATATCGTGATTCACGGTTTCAAAGGCTTTAAAGAAATCGTTTTACAAACAGTCTACTTGGTATCCACTATCTAGGGACCTAGCAACATAGTTAGTGAATACCATCAGATTGATTTCCGTAGATCTTCCTTTTCTGAAACCATGCTGTTTGGGGATATATATTATAGATTAATTTTTCAAATGAACTGAAAGTATGGCAACTGGTCTATAATTTTCAATTCTTAAAAATAGGACATATCTTGGAAATTTTCCATAATTCTGGAAAAGTGGAGGTACTAATAGCTAGGTTAAATATAAAAGATAAAGGTGCTTTAAGGAATTCAGCGCACCCTTTAATAAAAACATACTGGAACGAAGTCTAATATTACTCTTGTGGAAGCAGATTGTTCGTTTCATATGGAAATTATTCGGTAAGTGCTTGGTTAATCCTTGTTCCTTTTTAACATTCATCTAACTTGTATTGCAGTCAACCAAACCTATCAATTAAATTTCTTCGTTAGTTTACAGTTCACTTGAAGGTTCATTAAAAACTGTACATTTTTAATTTTGGTGGATAGTTTCAGATGTAATGCGTGCCTTTCTGAGTTCCGATGACATGGTCAAATTACATCATACTATTTGGGATTAACTTTTTATTTTTATTTATTGATACAAAGACAGTTTGCATAGCTTCCGTGAGCACTTCCCATTTCACTTTATTCCTTTGACAGTAACCCAGTCCCTTTGATAAAGTTCGCCAGGGTTGTCATTGGATGTTCGGTTATATCTCCTCGTTCCACAAAATGTCTTCCCAGGTAGCTGAGTCTTCTTCCCATCAAGGCGGGATATTAGCATCATAGGTGAATTAAAGTATCTTCACCGTAATGGCACCGTCTATAAGAGGGCTGCGCATTCTCCTGAAGATCTGCGAAGAGTTTGCTAAAGAAACAAACATGTCTTATAACCCCAATAAAACAGCTCTGTTGGTCATAAGATATAGACAAGACCCGACTCGTATTCCTGCAGCTACCCTGAACGGTGTGATCCTGAAGGTGACTGAAGAAACCAAATACCTAGGACACATAATCACCAGTACTCTGATGGATGATGAAGACATTGATAGGCAAAGACGAGCTCTCAGCGTAAAATCGAATATGCTCAGTAGAAGATTTCGCCTTTGTAGTACCGCTGTGAAAAGGACTCTATTCCTTGCCTTCTGCGCAACGTTGTACACCTGCGAACTCTGGGCAAACTACAAAAAGAGTAGTATGGAAAGACTTCGCGTACAGTACAATAACGCCTTCCGCATAATGTTTGGCCTCCCCAGATACTGCAGTGCTTCCAGTATGTTCACGGAGGGCGAGTTTCCGGTTTTGCAGCCCTTATAAGATCCAGGGTGGCTGGAATGAGGGAAAGAATAAACAGCTCCAGGAATATCCTCATCATGGAAGCCCGCCTCAGTCCAGCCTCCAGCATCGACGCATACTGGACAAATATATTGGCCCCTCACAATATAAATGCCGCAGCACCCTTAAGGAGTTATCTTACTCTTATTTAGTTAAATTATTATTTTTCTTTATTTATTTATTTTTACGATGTGATGTATGTATATATTTTGTATATTTTTTTATAACTATTGAATGTATATTGTTGTATGGAATGTGTGGGACTGCACTAACCTCCCCACATACCGGAATAAAGATTTATTTATTTATTTATTTATTTCATCCTCTTCACATTTCCTGCATCTATTGATGTTTTCCACTCCCAACCCCTGCATGTGTCTCCTGAGGTGGCAGTGTCTCCCAGTTCCCTCAGTGAGTTTCTGTCCATATTGAGTAGTTGCCTCGTTTGTCTGGGGTTGGGTTCATTTATGAGTACTTTGGATTGTCTCATTCCGAGTGCCCTCTCCCATTCCTTCCAGTGCTGGGATTTAAACCATCTTTCAATATGTAGATTGATGTGGCAATCTGCCACTCCTACGACAGGCTTGGATCCCTCAAACGGTGCTTCTGGCCCTTTTCTTACTAATCCATCAGCCCGCTCGTTGCCTTTGATACTGTTATGCCCTGGTACCCAGATTAAGGTTATTTTATTGATGGTAGCCAATTCTTCAAGAATAGTCCTGCATTCCATCACCAGTCTGGAGTCGCATCGGTTACTTTCCAGTGCCATTAGGGCTGCCTAGCTATCAGAGCATATGCTTATGTTCTTGTTTCTGTACCCGATACATACATTCTCCTGTGCGCAGGTTAAGATGGCTTTCAACTCAGCTTGAAACATTGTGCAGTGTATTACTAAAGGTATACTGAGTTCCCTTTTGGATCCCTGCAAACAGACCCTAGCCCCAGTTCCTTCCTCCATCTTGGACCCTTCTGGAGGTTGAACTTGGAACCGTGTCCCATTCCTCCCTTGTGAGGTACATCACCCTAAACTGCTGTATGAAAAAGTATTTGGCTTGTTTGCCGTCCTGCCACATTCCAGCTCTCGAACTAATTGCCCTCAGTCTTGCTCCGATCTCCGTATGACTGTTTTGGGGCAACTCACTTCTTCATTGACCTTTCCATTGTAACCTGTAGTCTGTCGCCATCGCTGCTCCCTCTATTTCAAGGTTTAGTGGGGTAGGTTGAGCAACACTCCCATGGCCAGTATTGTGATAGTTTGCATGGCTCCTGTGATTCCTCAGCATGCAAGTCCCTGTATATGGTTGAGTGTTACCATCACTGTTTTTGGTGTAGTTCTCCTCCACCATACCAGGGCTGCATGAACTATTCTTGGTTTAACAATAGCTGTGCACAGCCATTACATCATTCTGGGTTTGAGGCCCCATGTTCTGCTGCAGATTCGCCTAGTTGCCCACATTAGAGCACAGACCTTTCTACTTACAGTTTTCATCTGTTTTTTCTAGCTCAGTTTGGCATCTAGGATGACTTTGAGGTACTTAACCATGTCAGTGGATTTAAGCTCTTTTCCATAAAAGGTTGGATTGTTCCATCCCCCTAGTTTCCTTTTACATGTAAAGATTAGTAGTTCTGTCTTATCTGGATTGATTGACTGACAGCCTGTTTCTTCGCACCTTTCTTCAGTGTTGACTGTATAAGGTGTGTCGCCCTGTAGAAGTGCTGGAAAGATCCCAACCTCTCCTGCGCTTTTAAATAGGTCAAACCCTTTGATTGCCCATTATAAACTTTGAAGGGAGTAAGGGATTCCCCACCTCTATTGAGAATCTCAAGGTTCACTGTAATCAGGTATCCCAGGAGGTCCTATCCTTGTTTGTTGATGTCTGTACTCCCTCACACAGTGTGGTGCGAGTTAGCATCTGCTCCGAGTATCAGTTCCCTCCCCTTCTTCCTGCAGTCTGGGGTTAACTTGTGTTATTTTTTTAACCTTTCAACGGAATTCAATAGGCAGTTGTGTTGTGAAATTACTCATTGGTGGGTCAAAATTGTAATGCTTATTTGTATGACACGCCAAATCTAGTAGTGATATATCGATGCCCCCAACAGTGCTTAATGAAGTAGAGAAATTTTAGGTGATTTCATAGATTTTCAAAATGCAATAATTATTATTTGTGTGTTATCAGTGTGAAAACTTCATGACAAATTAGAATATTTGTGGTACAAACCTAGGCAGCGTTGTCCTATCCCAATAGACATGTAGCCGTGTTGACAGAGGCACCGATAGCTCCCGGGGAGGTTTTCACACATCTGAGTAGAGTGGCAACCATTGCTGGCTGATTGACACTCGTTTGTATCTGGAATTAAATTATGACATAAATACGGGTGCGATGTTTCAAACTATCGTCACATAAAATGGACAATCAGCCCCATTTAATTTTTTTAACTCTTGGACAATCCCCGTTAAACACTGATCCGTGCTCTATTTGGTCAGCTGTCAAACACAACGGTCATGTTGTAATACTTTTCAATTGATCACAATTTGATCGTGAGCTGAAACTGACCAAGAATCGGCGTTTAATCGGGAACATTCAAATGTTTAAAATTCTAAAAGGAGCTGATCGTCAATTTGATGATCATCAAATGTGACGAGAGCTTAAAACAACCCAACCAAAAGTCACATGGAACAATTTCGTTACTGCTATTTGAATAGTACCATTGAAATCGCTTTGTGTGGTGACAAAGCATTTGCTGCGAGCAATTCAATTAGTAGCTTTTAAACATAGCGGCGATTAAATTAGAACATGTTCAATTCTGATTGCGATAAATGCGCAATTTTGAGATTCACATGACCTAGTAGCACGTCAGATGGCCTCTTCGGCGCTATGCGGTGCTGATATCGCCTCGTCTGATATCACAAATCACTAGTCGCTAGTTGTTGAATGTTTTAAGTTTGTTTCATATATTTATCGACATGTAGGACATTTCACTTTCGCAGTTTCAGTAACTCCGTGTGACTGTCTACTAGCGGATACAACAAGTGACGATCACTCGCCGCGGCAACACAGCAGCGATGAAATCGCTCTGTGTGGCGAGTGTGTGAGACTTAAGGGTACAAAATAAAAGTAAATGAGTTTATTTTGGCAGGTAAGAATATTGGGCGGCAAAAGATGGTTTAGGTAGAAAAATAAAAGCGTAGTTAGAAAAAAGATTTCAGATTGGATTAACATATAAAACCCTGTTCTGAAAAGAAGTCTTTTAGTGTATTTGGGATTGTTGCCATCCTGATTTTGTAATTTAATTTGAGGAATTAAAAAGTTCTCAGTCGGTATATATATTTACTGAAAAGTATGTATTGTTAAGAAACTAGTTGCACCTTGACATTGTTTGGTTTTCCCGTTATATTCATAACCTTCACTGCATGTGTTTACTGTCAAAACAGTTGCAGGCGGCCTTCTGCCATCTCTACTATCGGCAACACTGAAAATAAATAAAAAAGATAAATTAGGTTAGGTTTTTAAATAATCTTTTCAATTGTGTTTCAAGTCTCTGAATAAACTAAATCAAACTAAAGCTTGATACGTTTAACTTTGCAGTCGGTTAGATTAAAATTAAATTGTTAGTTTCTCCTTTTGCCGTCTGCAAAGTTAATCGTGTCAATACTCACAGCATAGCTGGAACCCCAGACTTTTCATTATTGTTGTAATCTGGAATATCTCCGTCAATAATGATGTCCACCAACATCTCTCCGGATTCTGAGACACCCTTATTTCTGTGATGGAAGTGAATCTGCTCCCCTGAAATAAAAAAATGGAAAAGACCAATGATATAAATGTACAGAAAGCAGTGTTCTTTGAATTTGCAAGCTATTCTAATAAATATAACTAATCCATTTCGAAAATATTCTACCCAAACAAACCTTCTTCTTTTGAAAATGTAATCTGTGGCTAACCAGACTGGGCTAACCTCAATACAATATGGCGGGTTCAATGCTTTTCATACTAATTTTAAAACGTTATATCAACAGTTTTACATATTGGATTTCATTCAAACTACTCTCTAAACCTTCCCAGCATTCATAAAAAACTGTGCTATTTTCAGCGAATCCGATCGAGAAAATCGAGGACAAACAGATAAATATTCATTTTTGTAGAGAAGATAAAAAAGGGAAAAATGGTTCACGTTTTGACAAATAATACAAATGTGATTTGCAAATATTGTCTTTAAGAACATGTGTACTAAGGTTCAAACAGATTACATATGATATAATTCAGTGTTCAACACATGCTTTTGTTTTGCGTTTGGTTGTGAGATGGCATTAGCAAATAAAATGAATATGTATAATAAAGGGAAAACAGAATTTATTCATTTTTGTCAAGTGGGAATGCAATGCTTGTTTTACCGGAAAATTCTCTAAAGAACTAGCATTATTATTATTAAACCCTTCGTCACCATCACAGCCGGGAGACACACCAAAAACTTTTACACAATTGATATTTGTCAATGGGTCATCATTACGACTCATTCCTGTGGTGTCCTCTCTCCTACAACATGGATCTCTTCAAGACTCAGGTTCACTCCTTCCCTTAAACAGACCCTCTATACAGCATCCCCAAATATGGTATACGCCTGAGATAAAAGGTTTCCCTCGGGGCCTCCCGTGTGGAGTTAATATTAAAAAAATCAGGGCTTTAAATAACATTGTTCCGATAAATCTATTACACTAAATAATCAGAATTGTTTCATGTTGCCAAGTGATAATGTAGAAAGGATCTCACCAGTGGCGAATTGTATTTGAGAGTCATCATCCTCATCTTCATAGGAAGACGGTAACATCCTCAGCCTGCTGCTGGCCAGTGGATTGCTCGGGTAATTCTTCTCCTTGCTCTCCTCCAGGTTTGTGGGCGATATCATGAAACTCATGTAGGGCAGGTAGTCATCCTGGAAGACAAATAAATACTATTGAACAAATTAACAAATAAAACAAAATTATTTTTTACATCCAAATGGATGCTTCAAAACACCATAGCTCATGATTGAAATGACATTGCGAGTTAAAAATAGTTGGATTACCTATAAGTTCCAGACAGATAAAGCTGTGCAAATTTCATGATGCCAGAGCTTACCATTTTAGAACTTTTAGTTGTATATACAAACATTTATTATGCTTTATAGTTTTTTATATGAATATCGCACAAGAGTCCCAACTGCTCCCAACCGTCTAGAGCCAGTGAGACTATGGCATCCTCAATTGGGGAAAGTTGTGAGACTGAAGGTATTGGGGAGAGGAATGAGAAGGGGAAGAGGAAGGTGGGGAAAATACCTGTCTATTCAGATCTGGTCACCAAACACGGCTAAAAGCCATTTCAAACAACATTTCAATTCTGAATGGTGGTCTTTCACCAGGGCGATACTGGGGGTATCTTCCACTCTTGTTAACTCACTTCCGCATGAGAGACCGAAAATCATTACCATCTCTTGGTCATGGCATCACGTCTGAATCCTGTCGATGTATGTCACCAAACCACATCATCATTATTATATTTAATTATTCAATTTGTACTAACACCGTAGGTAGGTTTTGTAATCCAATTCATTATACATTATTTCACCGTTTATACAGTGTATGTGCAATGCCGTAAACCTTGCAAATGCATTATTGGACATTTTTTTAATCCACCGTATTTGGAAGTCCATAGACAGATGGAGTCGACGATATCGTCCGTAGATACGCAAAAAAAAAAAACTTAAATATTTCTTGTGAACCTTTCAATGCACAAGTGATATCATAAGTTTGGACTTATAACGTATATAATCCTGGCATACGCAAGTAAATTTTATTTAATTAATTTGTGCTGTTTCACAATTAATCCATTTAAAAATAATATATAGTATACGTTCCAGAGTGGAAGATACTCTCGGTATCGCCCTGGTGAAAGACCACCATTCAGAATTGAAATGTTGCTTGAAATGGCTTTCAGCCGTGTTTGGTGACCAGATCTGAATAGCCAGGTATTTCCCCACCTTCCTCTTCCCCTTCTCCTTCCCCTCTCCAATACCTTCAGCCTCACAACATTCCCCAATTGGGTAAGCTGTAGTCTCTCTGGTTCCAGACATTTGGGAGCAGTTGGGACTCTTGTGCGGTATTCATATAAAAAAAATAAATAAATAAGCAAGTGGTTCCCCTAGTGAAAGCAACCCATAGGCAGACTGAGGAAGCGGTGGATAAACTGCGTGAAGGAGGATTGGAGCAAGACGGGAAGGACCGAGGACTGAAGGACCGCAGCCAGTGGAGAGCATTTGCGGAGGAGGCCAAATCCCATTCTGGAATGTAGTGCTTTCGTGATGATGTTACCATGAACATAATTAGCATAATACCATTTTTACCTTTTTGGAAAGTACGTCATTCAAGGCTGTCTGAACGTATTTTCGGCCATTTTTCTCCAAAATGTCTGCCTCGACAAATTTAGACGGCAGGTTGAAACCGTTTAGATTCCCGGAAATGTTCAGCAAGGCCTTGTTGTTCCTCTTGTTGTTTGTGTTTCTCCCGTAGATGTCGTTGATTCCCTCAATATACTTATTGCAAGAGTTGCGGATGTCCAGGCATTTTTCAATCTAGAGAAAAGCAAAAATATTTTATTAAATATAGAAAAATATAATAATCACCAAATAATATGTAGGTATCAGAAAAACTAAAATCGAGTCTTTACGCGTTATTTAAAAAATTAAAAATATTCTTTTACAATAAGTCCGCACAGGAGGCCCTGAGGAAAAGAATTACCTAGGGGTCAATGTCATCAGGAAAGGAAGTTCTGGGAAGGAAAAGGGTATGAGAGGTGGATAGAAATCTAGGGGTCTGTGTGTCCAGGAGTGACGGATGCATTAATCCATCCCTCCTACTGCAGTGCAAGGCGATGGGTCGAAAGAGTCTGGCTGAAGAAGTCGTAAAGCACCACTTGCGGCGATCTATGGTAGAGGTGTTGATTACCTGATGAATGGTTCCCGGGACGGCTCTACCCATACCCGCCTCCCAAATTGTATATACAAATGTTCTAACTACTGAGCTATCATGTCTACCATCAGAGTGGCGGTGTTGCTCCACTATATAGTATGGTGTAGAGGTGAGTAAAAAAATGTAAAACCGTTTTTTCGAAAGCGTTTAAGTTCGGAAACGGTTGCGACCTTTTCGAGGATTTTAGAAAAACCGTTTAAAAGAAACGTGTAACTACGTCCGCAATAAACTTGCACGAAATGATTCCCGTAGAACACAACTCGCTTGAGAATTACGCACGGAACATTTAAAACAGCTCATACATACTCTCTTGTTATTCTGACTCTTGATATGGCCCGACTTTGGATCACTTGATCGTGCCATGCCAAACCATCCCTTTCTTAATCTTAATCATCAGCCTTGCATTCTTTGCGAATCTTAAAATTTTTTACACGGTCAGAAATAGTTTTACCACACATACGCCTCAGGGATGTCATTTCTACAGCATTCAGTCTACTTTTATCCTACCAGTTCCATGACTCACTTCCATACATCTATCAAAGTATCTAGCCAAGCCAATTTTTAACCAAACGGCCTACGACCAGGATATTATTCTCATCATCCATTGTTATAAATTTAAAATATGGAAATAATTATTATTTTCAAATTTCTCAACCGAAATAATTGGGATTGACTGGTTGGGAGGGACCAATATAGTATAGTACAACAATGGATTGGTGTACATGTCAAGAGGGGCTTTAAGGGCTTAAGGGCACAACTGGTTTGCTTGATACTGAAAGCCACCACGTCAAAAGGTTCGACCATCCGGTCGTCCTTTGCTAAAGTTGGTAGGCTTGACTTTAGGAAAGGATGACCGGATGGTCAAACCTTTCGACGCGGTGGCCTTAGCTAGTATCGGGCAAACCAGTCATGTGGATGGCCCATTATCTGCCAGAGCAAACAGAATGCTTGGTTTTGGCAAGCATAATTCATGTTCATCCAACGACCCTCGTACTATACAATTTTATCACTAGTATTACAAATGTTTTAGTTAAATAGAATTATTTGGACCCTGTACCAAGTGACATACATCTTATGCGTTGAAATAGTAAATAGGAAATTTTTATTTGACTCACTCGTAGAGTGAATTCAAGTGCAAAAACCCACTGAATGAAGACAGTGAATGGAAAATTCAACATACATATTTTTATGAAGCATTTTGTAGGTACATGCACATAATTTTTATTTACCAATTTTTATTAGCACAGGAGCGTTAACAAAAAAATAAAAAAAGCATTCATGCAAAAGCTGCCTTAATCATTTACAAAGTTTTTAGCATAAAATTCACAATGCAACAACGGTACCTACAGTTTTATGATAAAAATTAGAAATCTAATAAAGCAGAACTAAAAATTTTCATTACTATGGCAACACCAAGCTCCTCACTTTGTCTTTGAAATTTGTTGGTTTATTTTGATTTAACAAATGGGTTAAATGGGTTACAAACAAACATTTCAGAAAAAAAACTTTTTCATGTTATTATCCTCCTTGCAAAGCATTAAATAATAAATAAAAATTTACACAAAATTCTCGAATATGATGAAGAATCATCTCCTATCCAAAAGTACAACTAATTTCTAAAGCCCGTTTGGTTAAAGTAAAAAATATACACTTGGACCATTGTGCTTTTTTAAACTTACTTTAATTTTCCTATGAGCCACAATCGCAGCGCCCTCAATTTTGGTCTATTATTAAATGTCAGACTTTGCATGTATAATGCTTGATCCAAAATCTAATATGTATCAAAATTCTCTAACTCGTCCATACAAATACTTTATATCCTCGGTAATAAGTATTGTTTTGTACCTATTTTACATTAACATCTGGATTTTTTATTATTTTCCTATATAAAACCGATATCCTCCTATGTACCTGTATATTTATGTTTTAATGTATCATCTTTAGGTAAAACGCCTTTTTAGGCGTATAAATAAATAAAATGTAGGTATAAAAATGTTCCACAATAGATAAATAAAAAATGGCCGTCTTCTTGCGTGACCTAAGTTGCACAGACATTATTTAAAATTAACCAGTAGTATATGAATTAAAAGTCACCTGAAGATTTCCCCCACTGCAGCCGGCCCCGCCTACTCCCGCTCCTCGACACTCCCGCCACCTCTTGCGCTGACCAGTCCCACAAGTGGCGGAACAGGGGCTCCAGTCGGTCCACTCTCCCCACACTGGTTTCACTGAAAATATAAGTGTGATGGTTTAGCCACTTTAGCACAGATGGCTCTAGTAGATATAGTTCATTGAGTTGTCGCTAGATTCTCTACTACATTGTAATGTGCTCTCTTTGTATCGATTTTTATCATATTTTGTAATTTAATTAGATTAATAGGAGCCTAAGGAGCACTGTAGGAGTAATATCATGAATAAGTAAAAATATACATAATGTGTTAATAGAATATGTTTATAAATAGAATATATATGTGAACAGAATATGAAAGGAGCACTGGAATACCACTGAATGGAGTTAGTCAATCATTATTTTTAAGTTTATTGTAGTAAAACGTACTTAAAGTGAAATAAAACAAAACTGCGCTATATAATTAGAATAATATGGGATTTAAAAGAGTTACCCGCCCGCAGAGCGGCACTGAAATTTTGATATTACTGGATAAAGGACATTGGTCCCCAGCCCAGGCTGTACTTCCTTGTTTCCAATTATAAAGAATATTATTGTCTAAATAAAAGACAAAGTGCTTGCTGTACGAACCGTAGTTTTATTTAAGATCATTCACACAACAATAAGGAAGTCTCATTATTTTAATATTTACTACTTAAGTACCATTATACTCACTTTAATTTTAACACAAAACTGCATTAATGTCATATGTTGGCTACAATGGTTTGTAGTAGGCATTTTGAAATAATTCTACATTTAAAAAGTTTCAATCCATAAGATGGCAGTTTAAAAAATAGCACCAATCTCTACCGTTAATAATAATTTCAGCTGTGATGTGATGTACAAATAATTTTTATTTATTAATTGACTAATGTCAAATTCACAACATATGTAACACGAAATTAGAAGAATAATGCATATTATAAATATAGGATGGTATATGAAAAATTACGTTCCAATTCAAAAATACACTCTTATTTAATTAGGGAGGCGGTTCATGGGTATCGCCGCCTAGGAACCATACTCTGGATTATCAACACCTCTGCCACAGGTCACCTGAAGTGATTCACTACGTTCGGTGACTTAGAAGGGGTGCCCGGGCTCATGGGGGGTACTGTATGATACATGGACGACCTCTGTGGTGTAGCGACTAAGACGCTCGGCTATCAATTCAGACGTCACAGTCGCGGGTTCAATCACGGCGTGGGCAAATAACAGTTTTAATAATTAATTTTTCTTATTGCACATTAAAATAATATGTAGTATAGGTTAATACGCCACGTTCCAGAGTAGGAGGAACCCTGAGTACCTATCGCTGTGGTGAAAGATCACCATTCAGAATCATAATGTTACTTGAAATGGCTTTAGCTATGTTTAGTGACCAGATCTGAATAGACCGGTATTTCCCAACCTTCCTTTACCTCAACTTATTCCCCTCCCCACACCCTCAGTCTCACAACATAACCCAATTCTGAAGCCATAGTCCCACTCGCTCAGTGGGAGCAGTTGGGACTCTTATGCAGTAGATAGTTAGTAGGTAGTACGTTAGTGTGTCATTATTACAACTTACGTTTTATCATAAAATATGTAAAAGCCCCCAAAGCGTATACACTATAAGAAATAAATAAATATTGAGGACATTCATAATCTTTTTTCAATAAAAATATGTTTATATTTGATAATGTTAAGTGTTCCAATTGGCCGGATCACCTTTTGGGCAATGTTGCGAGGCTGTAGGGGGGGAGTGAGAGAAAGAGAAATGTTATAAAATACCTAGCTATTCAGATCTGATCACTAAACATAGCCTAAAGCATTTCTATTAACGTCATTCAATTCTGAATGGTGATCTCACCAGCGCGATACTTAGAGCATCTTCCATTCTGGAAGAAATAAAGATATTTCATGCATAAAGTTTTTTGACTGATGTTAAATAATTTGTCCTTTTTTACATTAACTGCATAGAGGAGGCCCTGAGAAAAATAATTTCCCTCAGGGCCTATGTTTTTTTTGGGGATGCTGTGTGGAGGGTCTTTTTAAAGAAAGGAAGAGGAGGAAGTTTTGGGAGAGAGAACGGTGGAAAATGAGGTGGGTAGAAATCTGGGGGTCAGTGTGTCTAGGAGTGATGTAATAATCCATCCCTCCCACTGCAGTGCAAGGTATTGAGTAGAGAGAGTTCGACGAGAGAGGTCTCAAGGGTTTCCCTCAACCGGCTTCTCCCAATCCGGTCCACCACACAATTGGTGGACAAACCTCACCCCAAGAACCCGGGCACCCCTGCTAAGTCACCAAACATAACTATTCACATGGGGTGACCTATGGCAGAAATGTTGGTTATCTAATGGATGGTTCCCAGGGCGGCATTACCCATCCCGCCTCCCAAATTGTCCTTGAGAAATGCAAAAATATATTAATGTAATCAAAAAAAAAAATTGTAGTCAATTTTTAGAAAATAGTTCCACTGCTTGCAGTATCACCCTTGTGAAAGACATTCAGTCTCAATTAAAATGTTGGTTGAAATGGCTTCACCTACGTTTTGTGACCAATAGTAGTCAAGTCCTCCCAGTCTCCCTCGACACCAAAATCTCACTGGTTTCTAGCAGTTACGACACTTGCGTAATTTTTCCAATAAAATAAGTTGAAAAAATGAATTACCTGGACAACTGGGCAACAAGCATGTTCTGGTTTCTTTACCAAGTCCAAGACAGGAGTCTGAGGGTCCATCACACTTCCTGGAGCGCATCTGCAATCCCCTGCCGCAAGTGACACTACAATCTCCCCATGCAGACCACGACAACCTGGAGAAATGACAAAGATAATTTAATTTTTAAAGAGTCCATTTTTTCTAATTATTGATTTAATTGACGAAACTCAAATGAAATATGAAACAGAAAAGAGACAGAAAATAAAAAGATAATGGTCGCATCTGGGATTTGAACTCAGGACCTCTCGGTCTATCTGGGACCAGCCCTCTAACCAATTGAGCTAATATCACCTTATTGCTTTTTGTAATTTTTTTTATTTACATCATACTTCAATTTACGAACTGTTAATATCAATTAATTCCCATTTATTTTTGGCGGCTATTTTTCTATATTTACTGCAAGATTCTACCCTAATTTATTTGCAATCT
The DNA here is from genome assembly GCA_022606495.2 of Halesus radiatus. NCBI lineage: Eukaryota > Metazoa > Arthropoda > Insecta > Trichoptera > Limnephilidae > Halesus > Halesus radiatus. The sequence goes on from JAHDVE020002638.1 coordinate 29,782, forward strand.
AGATAGTGTCACGGATATACCTATGCTATTTTTATTTATATTAGACTTCTATAGCCTACCAACGGGAGCAGTTGAGTCCCTGACAGGGCTCCTGCTGAGCGTCGGCCCCAACGCAAGAGGCGCCCCCATGCTGCGCCCTGGGGTTAGAGCAGCTGCGGTATCTACGCCGACTGCCCGCCCCGCACACCACGGAGCAGGAGGTCCAGGAGCCCCAAACGCTCCAGCCCCCGTCTACCTGGAAAAGACCAAAGAAATTTATTTATAAAATCGGCAGAAAAGGTCATTAGCTTTATATTGACGGGCCACAAAATACACGTGAGCTACTCTCAACTAGCAAGTAAGTTAAAAAATACTTGAACATTGATGGAAAGGCCCGAATACACTATTATAGTAACAATTGATTTCATACACTTCATTTACTCTTTTGACTGCTTAATTCCAAATACGCAATGGCAATCCTTGTGACAATTTCGAAACTCCGTGTTTCTCGGAACAAATGCGCATTCCTACTACTGACGAACAGATTTGGGATTGCCTGGTGACATTGGGCAGGCAATTTGATTGACAACCGATTTTCAAGAGACCGGTTGCTATCTCTAATGTACAGATGCAAATGTAGGTATGCTGAGTCAGTTCTACAGGTATTTCAATGGAGCCTGCTCGAATGAACTAGCAGCATTGATCCCCAGTGCACTGATTCACAGTTGATGTCGGCTTCATGAGAGCGGGTCGATTCTTCGACTCATTTTGTGTAAGGTGGCTCGCATGTGGAACGAGCTACCGGCATCTATTTACCTCTTCAAGGCCCGCATTAACAAATCCCTTCCTACAGCCTCCTCCTTGTCCCGCCTCACAACACTACCCAACCGGATGGCAAAATAGTTATCTTGTATATGTTCCGTACAGACAGGAACGTAACAAAAGGAGGTGTAACAAAAACAAATAACAAAATAAAATTGGCGGGAGATTTAAATCGAGAATAACACACGCAGATCGGTAAGTAACGTGGATTTGGCAGCAAAATGGTAATGTTTATCTCACTTTATAAGTTTTAAATAAACTAAGTACAAAATATAAGTTTTATTTTAAGGTAAAACTTTTCTATGTGTTAGTTGGGAGCGGCTCACGTGTATTGTGTGGCCTGTCAGTACGAAGCTATTACATTATAGGTACATCTGATATCTGATTTCTTTTGTTGTAATCCTGAAATTTTGATTTTAAGATCACAAGTTGTATGGCATTGTCATTAGAATCCTTAGCCGTTATTTCACCGTCGTCATCATCCTCACACTTCCACTACGCACGCGCCTCCCGCTGTTGCTAAGAAACTCATCCTAGAAAGTTCCTTTAACCTGTCAAACCCCGAATGCGCATGACGCGGTAGATGATACAATATAATAATTCGCACCGGTGTGTGTCCAGGGTCCGACAGGTTAAACTTCTGTTATTATTTTGCAGAAGCAGAAGGCGGAAGTAAAAAGTATGCAGAACTTCAGCGTTTGCAGAAGCAGAAACGGGGGTCTGTTACATCTTTATAGCTAAGATGTACTGTAGAACTTACTTTACAAGGAAGAATGAAGCATTCCCTGTGATCAGTGTCATTTCCTCTGCAGGCACTCTTATCCAACAGATCTTCAGAAAGCTTCTTGTTGGATTTATTCAGATTTTTGTTTTCACTACTGCCCATCTTTGTTTCTTGCTCGTCATTCATGGGTCGATCTGAAAAAATACAAAAGAAAAGAATTAACCTCAAAGCCAAGATTTTAAGCCGAGAAATTGCCAAAAACCGGAGTGTTTTCCACATTTGCCGTGCTGTGCGCCAGCTGAGTGAAATTTCGTAATTACTGACTTGTTTTTTGTCAAAATGATGTTTTGGATTTATCTTACCAGAATTACTTTCATCAGAGATTTGTTGAGATGAGAATCCGCTGAGAGCCTCCAGATCTCCGTGGAACTGACATTCTCTTTTCCGGATGCTGACTCCTGAACCACACGATGCGTTGCAGTCGCTCCACTGGCTCCAAGTTCCCCACTCTGCCGGAACTGTGGGAGAATTCAAGTCAAACGATTCAGTCAAAACAGTCAGTGTCAAAAAGTCAAATCATTCATTCATTCAGGACCTCTCAGTCTATCCGAGAACTGTACTCTAACCAATTGAGCTAATGCCACCCCATTGTTCTCTATCATTTTTATCGATATCATACTTCAATTTAAGAACTGTTAATATCATCATCAATTAATTCTCATATGTTACATGCGATCTTTCTATATATTGACTGCAAGATTCTACCTGAATTTATATGCAATCTAGATGGTGTCTCGGATATGCCCATCAGATTTTTAATTTATATGGGATATCTGTTGACTTTTTCTACAAGTCTATGATTAATATAAATTTTTTTTTTTGGAATAATATAATAATAACTAATAACTTCATTGTAATATTTTTTAATCATTGAAGACAATATTAATAAATCTCTAATGAAAATATGAAAAGACACAGACAAGACAAAGAAAATAAAGGGTAATGCATTATTTAGGAGTCATTGTTCATTGTTTTTTCAAGTGGGATTTACAAAAGGTTTGTGTACGATTAAGATCAATTGTTAGTAGATTATTTAAATTAAAATTCTTTGTTCCAATCTGTACACTTCGAATAATTTATTTATCATTAGCGGAATCTGTTATAAGGTATGGAATTACAGCCTGGGGACTTTCCTGTAAAACAAACATCAATCATGTTCAATCAGTACAAAATTCACTGGTTAAATTATTAGCTCATAAAAGTTTATACGAACAAAGGCATAATATTCCATACTTTTATCAGAGTCTCAAAATTCTTTCAGTTAGATCAATTCTGTGGTACAATATTATATTTCAGCACATTAATAACCCTATATTTAATACAAATAGACTAGAGCACAATTACAATACTCGTCTCAATTTTAATGTAGGATTAATTGTTCCTAAGCATGCAAATAAATATGGACAAAGAACTTTAGAACACATGATTCCTAGTTGTATAAATATGTTACCCGCTGAAATAAAAAAAACTGTACTAAAACTAAACCATTAAAAAACACATTGAAAACTTGGCTAGCTGAAAGAAGCTATTTGTATTAGAAATAAGGAAATATTATTTTATTTATGATTTATTGCTTTCGATTATGTTTTTATTTTATTCATTTTTTTTAATATATTTTTCCAGAAATATTTTAGAAAAATAGTATTTATAAATATTTATGTTTTAAGCTTGTTACATATGGTTTTTATGTTTTATTTTATACATTGTTTTTTTTTTATGTTTTTATTTTACATATTTTGTAACCTTGTCTGTAAATTTTATGTTTTAAATAACGAGCTACCGTTAGACAAACTACAAAAAAGTAGTTTATCGGGACTTTTTGAATTGTATTTTTTTTCTGTCATAAAATTTAAAATTGTTGCTTACAGAAATGAGTTGACATTGCGTATACATGTTATAATATATGAGCTGCATGTTTTTATATAAAGTTATGAATGCAGCAGATGCGAGTTTCTTACTTTCACAACAAGTTATATAATGGAACACCTTTATAACATTATTTATACTATGAATTGGGATGGCGAAACAATAGTCAACAATTAGCACAATATATTATCTCGAGTAATCTGAAAAATCGAATTCAGAAGGTGTAAAATGGAAAACTTAAATTTCGATGGCCACACAATGAAAACTTCACAAATCCCTGATTTACATCCCTGGCATACTTTAGCCATATATTTTGGTATTGTTAGTGCATATAGATCGCCGCAAGTGGTTTGCTACGTTTGGTGACTTAGCAGGGTGCCCGGGTTCATGGCGAGAGGTTTGTCCAAGTCTTGGTGGCGGATGCATCTATCCACCGACTGTGTGGTGAACCAGATCGGGAGAGGTCTGTTAAAAGAGACCCCTTGACCTCTCCAGCCAAACTCTCTCAGTCCATCACCTTGTATCGTAGTGGGAGGGATGGATTAATACGTCCACCACTCCTGGACACACTGACCCCCAGATTTCTATCAGCCCTCATACCATTTTCCTTCACAGAACTTTCTCTCCTTCCTGTCCTTAAAAAGACCCTCCACACAACATCCCCAAAAATGACATACGCCCTGAGAGAAACTCTTTCATACTAGACATCAATCACGCGGTTGTTACATAAATAATGACCGCACCGATCTTATGAGATTGAAATTAAGTATCCAGAATTCATTCCTCCTTCAAATCTAAAAAAATATTCATAAATTTCAGCTTAATTTTAAATATTACCTCAAACGACTTGAGCATTCGCTCGTTATGAACTTGTGTTCTAACAAAAATATTAGCCATGTTAATACAGCGAGCCGTGCCGACCGTGCTCCGACCGGATGTCAGTTTTTTTGTGAATCCCTATGTATTATTCGTCATTCAGCACAACGTGTCAGTCACTGCTGGGCGAGCATCATCACAAACGCACCTCATATGATATTCTGTTTATCGGTGCAAGTATTCGGGTAAATATTTGCAACGAGCGAAAACTCGAGTCAGTCACCACCTTATCAATCCTTTATTGTTATTTTTTTTTTAAACTCTTTTTCTGTTCTACACAAACCTTGTGTATTCTTAAATTATCAATACTTATTACTATATGTAACTAATATTACATAACTGCTTTCTATCTTTCCCTGCTGTACGGTAAAAACTAAATATAATTTTATTATTTAAGTGAAATTCGAAAAAAAAAATAAAACCCTCGTTTCTTTATGGTGGGAAATAGCTATATGTTTTCTAAAAATGTACTCTACACTGTATTAAAGATATAACATTTATTTATACCTACTGAATCATATTTATTAAAAAAACATGGAAAAGTACTAACCCAAAACCTTGACGTGGAACTCCTTCTCGACTTCCCCCACCTTGTTGTGGGCATTGCAGACATATTTGCCTGCGTTGGCCAGACCAGCGTCCACCACGTTGAGGAAGCGTCCGTCTTTTGATAAGTGGAGAGAGTCCGCACCGTAGGAATTGTGTAAACGGAAGCCATCCTAAAATAAACATTGATTTAATTTTATTACTCAAGTGGAAACTGTTGAGTGAAACTGAGACGATTGATAAAAAAAAAATTCATTGCATTAAGTCACTAGTCCACTATCAACGATCTCGTGGAACCATATAAACAAAACTGATGAAATAGATCAATCAATCATTGGTAGTCCCATAGAAACAGAGTCTAAACTGACACAATATTATCAATCAATCATCATTGGTCTCATTTTTGTTTTATTTTTATGTGACATACGAGGAAACTATTTCGCCACCGGGTTGGGCAACATTGTGAAGCGGGATAAGGAGGAGGCTGTAGGAAGGAATTTGTTGATGGGGGCCTTGAAGAGGCCCGGATAAAATGTAGAAAGAAAGACAGATGCCGGTAGCTCGTTCCACATATGAGCCGACTTACATAAAAATGACCCGTTCTCATGAGGCCAAAATCAACTGCGAACGGATGTTCCGCTCATGTCCATCGAGTTTAGACCATCTAACTTGTTATTTATTAATATGGAGATGGTTTGCATAGCTGCTGTGAGCACTCAGGCCATAAGCCCTTTGCGCTATTTCCCATTTAACCTTATTCCTTCGACAGTAACCTGGTCCCTTTGATAAAGTTCACCAGGGTTGTCATTGGATATTCGGCTATGTCTCTTGGTTCCACAATATGTCTTCCCAGGTAGCTGAGTCTTCTTCCCATCAAGGCGAGACATAGCGCCATAGGTAAAATGGAGTCTCTTCATCCTCTTCACATTTCCTGCATCTATTAGTGCTTTCCGCTCCCACATCTGCATGTGTCTCCTGAGGTGGCAATGTTCCGTTAGTAGTCCTATCAGTTGCCTCTGCGAGTTTCTATGCATATTGAGTAGTTGCCTGGTTTGTCTAGGGTTTGGTTCATTTATGAGTACTTTGGATTATCTCATTCCGGGTGCCCTCTCCCATTCCTTTCAGTGCTGGGATTTAACCCACCTTTCAATATGTAGTTTGGCATGGCAAGCTGCCACTTCTACGGCAGGCTCGGATTCGTCAAGCGATGCTTCCGCCTAGTGGCGGCTTGTGACTTTTGAGTGAGCTAACTTTGAGTGTTATTTTAACTGAAAATGTTTTTTTTTTTTCGAAATTACAATATTTATATGGAGATTTAGATGGTCGGCTTCAACGACACCAATAAAGTCGAATTTTTTAATCTTAGCACTCTCTAGCTCACTCAAAAGTCATGAGTCGCCACTGCTTCCGCCCCTTTTCTTGCTAGTCCGTCAGCCGTGTACATATGCAGGGTATACTTTATTGATGGTCGCCAGTTCTTCAAGAATAGTCCTGCATTCCATCACCAGTTTGGAGTCACATCGGTTACTTTTCAGTACCATTATGGCTGCCTGGCTATCATAGCACATGCTTATGTTCTTATTTCTGTACCCGATAAGTACATTCTCCTCTACGCAGGCTAAGATGGCTTTGATCTCAGCTTGAAATATGATACAGTGTATTCCTAGAGTTACACTGAGTTCCCTCTTGGATCCCTGCAAACAGACCCCGGCCCCAATTCCTCCCTTCATCTAACTTACTTTATACCAAAAGATCTCAGGCTCAGGATGCGCGACTGCATTGCAGGACAGCTGGAAGCCCCTCCGAATCTTGGCCACTAGCTCCCCCGGGACCTGCTGCGCCCCCTTCTTGTCCGGCTCCTCCAGGATACGGGGCGCCTCCACCACCTCCACGCTGAACAGCATCTCCAAGGTGCCCACCATGTTGGTGCCGATGCATGAATAGTTACCATTGTCGGCCACTGTCACGTTGTTAATCACCTGGAAACATTTCAGAATCAGACTATGCTTTTTTGTAGCCTCTCTTTATGCATTACATGATGGCGTGTACAGAGTTTTTAATCAGGGTAGGCAGTAGGAAAAACAATGAAATAATTGATATTTTAAAAAGTTTAAGTTTTTGCTAAGAATGGCTAAACTGCTGGCTTCAGCCGATGTTTGTCGGGATTACCTGTTTCATATATCCAAATAACCACTTCATTTATGCATATTACATGGTTGGGGCATATAGAGCGAATGAACGAAGAGAGGAGTGTAAGGAGAATATATGACGTGAATGTGAATGGAAGAAGAAGCATGGGACGCCCGAGGAAAACATGGCACGATCAAGTGAATCAAATACTTGAGTCGGACCATGTCAGAAGTCGGAATAATAGAAGAGAATGTATGAAACGATGTATGAATGTGAATGAAGCAAGAAGTGTATGCCAGGATCGAGTTGTTTCGTGGCTCGTCCTCTCTGCCTACCCCTGCGGAGAAACAGCATGATGGTTAGTTAGTTAGTTAATTACTTGACATATATAATTTAAATATTTTTTCAATTGCATGCAAGAGAGTCAACATAATATGTCAATTATTTCATTAGTAAAGTTGTGCTTATCAATAAAAGCACCTACCAACAGATGGCACTGGTTGCTACATTTGTAATCTGTACTAAGAGGTACGGCCTTTTCGACACTAACACAAACGAGTGTTATCTTGAATGCAGATTGTGCAGACATGTCCATTTTTTGTATAGAATACTGTCAAAATTTAAATATGAAATTTTACATACTTAGTTCCTACTTTTGACATGTTATAATAGGGCGATCGGTGGGGTGCTGAAATTCGTACCTGGAACTTCGCGGGTATTTTTGAAAGTATAGATTGATTTCTTGCAATATTTTTATAATTTTTAATATTTTTTATGTAAGTAAGGTAGGGTATGCAGTACTTATGTGCCTGTATGGAATGCACACATCTGTTTTAGAAAGAGGGAGAAGTTACAACTGACCTATCAGCGGTCTGCAGTCCCGAGGTGGGTACTTGAAAAGTACTTAATATATTCCTCTATCTTAATAGACCGAAGATTGAACAGGTGATGCCGGGTTGGACCACTCAGCCACTAATCGGTCAATAGACAAATCTTCTTTGTGCTAAACAGCTCGCCTGTGGAATGTCTTGTCAGCTTGTATGTCCTCCCTTTGATCCCTTCAAGGCTCAGATTCAATATAAATCGCCAACTTCTACAGCGCCGTTTACTGATACAATCACCTCAAGGACGCTTTCAATCCTTCCTTTCCTTAAACAGACCCTCCGCAGAGTAATTTCAAAGATGACATAGACCCTCAGCGAAACGTCAGGACCTCCTATATGGAGATAACATAAACAAACGTAAAATAATTTAATGGAACAATACTCACAAGCGTGCTGTTGGCATCCCTGGTTTGTATGTGAGGGAACTTGTCGCGTCCGATGTCATAGTAGGGGTGCTTCAACCACCGGATGGCAGGCTTGGGGTTAGAGGTGATGGGACACTCCAGGTGGACGTTCTGGCCCTGCTTGGCCACGAAGGAGATGCCGCCATCTTTCTGCTGTTCCACATATGGACTGACTGGGAAGGTATGAAATATGGCTGATAAATTAACTAAAAATACTGCTGTCACTTTTCATATCAAATAAGTAGAGACCGTGAAAACCATCAAACCACCCAATGGTAGCGCTTTAAATAAATTCTATGAAGAGTGATTTTACGATAGAGCACATTTTTTTGGAGAAGAAATAAGTCCACGATGCAATGTGATTTATAAAACCATTATGGATATTATCTAGTAGGGCGGTTCAACTCAATTACGTAAAGCAGCTAGAAGCAGTTCGGTATTCGTCAGCTTGGAGAAATAATATATTAAGGTGACCATTTGTGTTGATTTTATCAGTACAGTACTGGTTTTAGAGACTCTGTCTAAAAACTCACAGGTCTAATAATAATTATTGTCAATCGTCTTAAATTAATTCCTAAAAACTGCACCATGCATTTTTAGAAAGCGAGCCACTCGCAACATTAAATCAGTTGTCGTGGAATCAGAATCAGTTAATGACCCCAAATATTATAAAACCATGAAAAAGTTATTTGGGCAGTATATAAAAATTAGAATCCGTCAGCCATTTCTTTCTTGTATGGTTTTAAAAAAATAAATAATATTGACTCACCCCAAACATCAACTTGATAATTCATCTTATCTTCTCCGATATTATTCCTGGCGACGCACGTATAATTCCCGGCATGTTCTCTCGTTACTTTCTTGATAAGCAACACTTGGCCGTGGTCTTCCGTCATGACGTTGGCATCGTAGAACCTGAGGTAGTTCTTGTCTTTGAACCAGTAAATGTCCGGAACGGGGTTTCCCTGGGCACGGCAAATAAGCTTGATGGTCTGTCGTTCCAGAGTTTCAAATGTTTTCCAGCGGTTTTTTGTGCGATTGTTATTGCTCAGACGTATCTCATTGGTGCTGTCGTCTAAAATTTCTGGTAGAGCTGGAATGAAAGTTAAAGTTTTAACCCATTCTATGCGGACGCCAAGGCAATAGGGTCACTAGCGGCCGTGCCCAGTAGGGGCAAGTAACCCATTCTATGCGGACGCCAAGGCAATAGGGTCACTAGCGGCCGTGCCCAGTACGCGGATGTCACAACAGTTGGGTTGCAAAGTTTTGACGCCGATAAAGTCGGAATCCTGTACTATGTATTTGTAAAATCTTCAAACGAATCTTCATAATTGGAAAAGTTTTACCTAACTACCAAGTGAATATTTAAATCGAGAATTACACTTAAAGATTGGTAAGAAACGTGAATTTGGCAGCAAAATGGTAATGCTTATCTCACTTTATAGGTTTTAAATAAAACCTATGCTACATAATGTATTAAGCTAACGACATTCGAGTCCAAGCTCAATCGAAGCGTAACGAGCAGTCTGGCCTTGTGGAAAATGACACCTTGGAATGTTAGTTTGATTACACTGAGATCTTTGTTTGTCATTATCATAAATACGCATATTTGGAATTTTTTTTATAAATCATCAGATTCAACAACACAGATTATTTTTAACGCTCGTATCTATATGGCTCAAAGTACCGCATACGAGGGCACCTATCACCAAAACGTCGCGCGTTTAAAGAGTTAATTATCCTTCTATGAAGCAGTAAAAACTCTTAAACGTTGAGCTCTGGCGTCATGATCTATGGAGCTTTGAAATATCCATTTAACTGTTAACAAATAAGATGCAAAATCGTCCGTTCCAAATCTTTTAAAGGTTGCAAAGTGCAGAAACTAGGCAAAGTAGGCTGCCCTGTGGAATGCCAACCCGCTATAAAACAATCCACATTATTCCATTCACTGCCAACGCGCACTATGGAGCCGATTAGGAATGGTCATGTTTTCAAGAAATTTTTTGCCTTCAATATGTTCATGCAATACTCAAATAAATGTAATTCGATTGGCAAATGAATAATACTGTATTTAAAATATTCTCGCTTCTCATTTATCACGCACGAACTGAAAAAATATATATATCCTGTCACCTTGAAAAGTTATATTACTGTACTTATTTACAGGAAAACCTCATTTTGTTGTGAAGGTCATTTTAACTTCATGGAAAATATAGTAAGACTTTCTTTCTTAAAATCATTTTTCTAAATATTTGAAGTTTTTTCTAAGGAAACCACTTATAATATATACACACAATTCTTATAAATACGTAAACACATTATCTAGTTATACGGTACCATTTACAAAAGCATCATTTTCCAAAAAACAAAACTAGTCAGTGAGTAATTACGAAATTACACTCAGTTTGCAAAAGCGGGAAACGCTCTGATTTTCAGCGATTTCTTGGTCAAAAATCCTCGCTTTCAAAAGTTTAATAACTGCGGATGTTCTATAAAAAGCAGAATACACTGGAATGTTCAAAATTAAAACCAACTTACCGAGGACGTCAATATGAATGTCCAACTCTTCTGTTCCAATTTTATTTTTGGATACGCAGGTGTACTTTCCAGAATCCCTCACATGTAGATTTTCAAAAGAGAGCTCTGTCATATTCAAAGACTCGGAATTGTTCAGGATATCTCCGTTCTTTATCCACATCACCGAGGAAGGGGGATTCCCATACGCCACGCACATTATGGACACATTTGAGCCAACCTGGAATGAAAAATAAATAGAGTAAAATTATAGAATTCTGTTTTTTTTTTATGTGAATACAGCACAAGAGTCCCAATTGCTACCAACTGACCGAAGTCGGAGGAACTTTGGAATCCCCAATTATTGGGGAATGTTGTGAGGCTGAAGAGAAGAGAAAGAGATAAGTAAATTTGACACCTGATTTTGTACCTGGCTGTTCATGTCTGATCACCAAAAATGGCCAAAGTCATTTCAAGCAATATTCGGTTCTGAATGGTAGACTTTCGACAGGGCAATACTGAGAGTATCTAAAACTCTGCTAAAGATGAATCATCTGTAAATGTTAACGCTAATCCTATACAGATCTTAAGTCTGCAAAATGAATTTGAAAGGCACTTTTGGGCTGGAGCCTCAAAAACCTAATTATTGATTAACCTGCTTGACTCTGCGCAAAGGAGGGCCGTTGGTATGATTGACAATCTGATATTTGCAGATCTTTTCAATGTGAGCATGAAATGTTAAACGAGCGTCAAACACAGTTTCCAAGTCCTTACAAGTCGTCATGTGCTTCAGAGACGTATCTCCCATTTTGTAATTATAATATACGGTCCTGTGTGACCTCGTAAAGCACATAATTGAACACTTTTGGAAGTTAACATTGTGTTTATTAACAATACTCCAATCAATATTTGCTTTTATAACTTCCTGAATTTGCCTACAGTCTTCTAATGACCTTATTCTCATGAACAGTTTAATGTCGTCAGCAAAAGTAAAAAAAAATAATGAATTAGATAATTTTTCTAATGCTATTTATGAAAATTAAAAATAATAATGGTCCTAAATTAAATCCCCTGTGGTACACCAGAGTATGTGGGATATGCACTGGAGTTGTATATACCATAAGATACAAGTTGTTTTCTTCCATTAATATAGTTTCTAAAGAGTTTCAATAAATTTACAGAAAAACCAATCTCTTAAGCCTACTTAGGAGAACTAAGTGATTAACTTTTTGAAAAGGAAATCCTTCCCAAAGTCGTTATATGATGTGTCAATTTGCTCATTGTTGTCGAGTGCTCTCAGTACGTGATCTATAAATATAATTAAATTTGTAGTGGATGATTGGCCATATCTAAATCCGTGTTGTTGCTCAATCAAAAATGTTTCAACTTTGGCATATACTTAATTATGGATATTTATTCCCAATAACTTAGCAGGTGCGGAAAGAATAGCTACGGGTCAGTACTTGAATGCTTGACACTTATCACCATCTTTGTGTAAATCTTCCATAGTTTGGTAAAAAATCCATAATTGTGATTTTAAGTATATGTAAAAGTGCCTTAGACAATTCTTTGGAATATCCGAAATATAGAGAATACATAACAAAGGGTGTATAACAAAAAAATTTTGGTTTCTTATTTTTTAACTGCTAAACTAAAATCCACGACTTTAACGTTTTCAGTAGAAATATTTTGAGCAAATTTAACAGTCAAAGCCTGTCATATATATAAGAATGTCATTCATACCTTCAAGGCTATATTTCCTACGGCATCAGTGACCTCCTTACTGCCGGACACATTGACCTTGACAGCGGGCACGCGGGGCTGCTCCAGTACGGACAGGTTGAAGTGCTTGCTGGCATTGCCCGCCTTATTCTTGGCCACGCACACGTAACTCCCCTCGGAGTGGTGCGACACATTGAAAGTTTTGAGCATTCGACCGTCGCCGATGATGTCCCAGTCGGGCGCATACCTAAAATAATTCATGATTCAGGTTTTCTAAAAAGAATGATGACGGTGCTTTGCTCCATTTCCATGTTAGCGGTGCTTCATTAAACATTTGAAAGGTGTTGCTAGGTTATAGGTCAGATCACGGTGAGGAAAAAAAAAAAATGATGTTACAATAAATGATTAATTTACAATAACTTACTTAACAGTCCATTGGATGTCGGGTTTAGGGTATCCAGTGTTGATGCAATCCAACCTGACAGCTTGCCCTAGCCTCACTTCCATATTTACAACCTCTGGTCCATCAATCGTAGGAGGTGCTATAATATCAAAGGCAAATAAAAATATTTTAGATCACACGATTCCTAGCTCTTTAAATATGTTTCCCGCTGAAATAAAAAAATTATAACAATTATTATTTTTATAAACAATAATTATTAATCTAAAACACTCATCCAAATTGAAAAAACCTTCCGAGCAAAGATAAATGTCGCCGGCAGGACTCGAACCCGCACCCTTCTAATGTCCGGTTAGATGCTCTACCGTTGAGCTACGTCGGCTTATCGCAAACCCGCCAAGTTTATCAATATATATAATAATATATATTAATAAAGTTGGTTGTTTACAGGTGAAAAATATAATAAAAACAGTAATTATTAAAAATGGAACACTAGTATATATTGATTAACTTGGCGGGTTTGCGATAAGCCGACGTAGCTCAACGGTAGAGCATCTAACCGGACATTAGAAGGGTGCGGGTTCGAGTCCTGCCGGCGACATTTATCTTTGCTCGGAAGGTTTTTTTCAATTTGGATGAGTGTTTTAGATTAATAATTATTGTTTATAAAATAATAATTGTTACCCTTTGCGCTATGCACAAAAATCTTGTCTTAAGTTTTTAAGAACTTTAGTTAATCAATTAATAAATATTTGACAAGTCAAAGCAATTTTCACCAATAAAAATGTAGACATAATTTGTCTCGACGCCATCTATTTGAGGGATTTAGCCGTTATAAGCCTCTCTCATATTAATAAAGTTGGTTGTTTACAGGTGAAAATATAATAAAAACAGTAATTATTGAATGGAACACTAGTATATATTGATTAACTTGGCGGGTTTGCGATAAGCCGACGTAGCTCAACGGTAGAGCATCTGACCGGACATCAGAAGGGTGCAGGTTCGAGTCCTGTCGGCGACATTTATCTTTGCTCGAAAGGTTTTTTTCAATTTGGATGAGTGTTTCAGGCTAATAATTATTGTTTTAAAAATAATAATTGTTACCCTTTGCGCTATGCACAAAAATCTTGTCTTAAGTTTTTAAGAACTTTAGTTTATCAATTAAAAAAATTGTATTAAAACTAAACAATTAATAAATATATTGAAAACTTGGCTAGCTGAAAGAAGCTATTTGTATTAGATAATAAGGAAATATTGTTTTATGTATGATTTATTATTGTCATTTATGTCTTTATGTTATTTTTTTTTTTAATATTTTTGTAGAAATATTTTTGAGTAAGATTCTTGAGAAATATTTATGTTTTAAGTTTGTTACATGTTTTTTTATGTTTTATTTTATTTTATATATATATATATATTGTAACCTTAACTGTAAATAAATTTTGAGTTATGAATAACAACCTCCCGTTAGACAAACTACAAAAAAGTAGTTTATCGGGACTTTTGCATTGTATTTTTTCTTTTGTAAAAAAAAGTTGAGTAATGTTATTCAGAGGACAGTTTCATTGAAGAGTAAAAAGCAAAGAATAGAGAGTAAAGCCGAAGGTTAGGGTTTTTCTCTAACTTTAATTCCGGTCAAATCTGATGACATTATTAATCAGCGTCATTTTGAAATTTGTACTTCTGAATAACCGTTCAACGGAAATTCAAGAAGCCGCTGATCGATGAGAGTTTGAAATAACCCAACCTAAGCTTGCTGCGATAGTGTGAGTATCATGCTGTCACTAATAATTGCCTCACACATTTTACTCTAATCGACCGCACCATGAAAGTCCACATAGGAACTCAGAAAAGTAAGACTTATAAAATAGAAAACGGACTTGTACAAGTCAATTTGTATATAGCGGACCTTCCAGGAACCATGGGGAAAACATTTATTTATGCAGAAGATATTGCTACAACAGTCCAGAATAAATCTCTTGACTCCGCTGAAAATATCCTAAATGCTGACCTAACTGTCATGGACCAATACTTATCTGGCTGGAAATTAAAAGCAAATGCAACAAAATCAGTTGCAGCTGCCTTTCACCTAAGCAACTCTTGTGCAAGTGCTACGCTTAATGTACAGTTGGAGGAAGTACCATTATTCATGAAAGCAGTCCTCGGTATCTTGGCATAATACTGGACAGAAGCCTAACGTATATCTCCCATCTGGAAAATGTTAGCAAGAAGACCAAGACTCTTTTAAATATCGTAATGAAACTAGCTGGGGTTGCGATGTAAACACCCTACGAACAGCTACGATTGCTTTGGTCTACTCGGTAGCAGAATATTGCGCTCCAGTGTGGGCTAGAAGTGCGCACACACAGAAGATCGATGTGCAACTAAATACTGCTATGCGCATTGTGAGTGGAACACTTCCCTCCACTGCACTACAATGGCTTCCTGTCCTCTCGAATATTGCACTGCCCACGTAAAACGAGAGACAGCAACCCTCAGGGGATACATAAAGGCCGTGAATAATAACATTCCACTTCAAGATAAACTTGCAAACCTCCCGGCCAGCTGTCTGACGTCCAGGAGAGCTTTTTGGACTGAAGGCGAAAGACTGCTTCTATCAGGTTACTCACCTGAAGAGCCGTGGCGAACTCACTGGCATGAAAATCAGACGTGAAAAGCGAGCACTTTGTTGTAGACCCTACTATTAAATTGCCAGGGTTCTCTCGCCCTCAGAAGAAATGAACCTCATTAAACCGCATCCGGTACAGTCACAGCCGTTGTGCATATATGATGCATAAATGGGGCCTAAAGGATTCTGAACTTTGTGAATGTGGACATATTCAATCAAAAGAACACATCGTAGAAGAATGTCCCCTTCATCAATTTCCCTATGGTACATCTGTGCTGAACCAAGTGACTCCCGATGCCGTCGACTGGCTGAATAACCTCAGCATCACTCTATGACCACCACCAACTCTCCACCACTATACGAAGAAAAAGAAGAACTAATTATTGCAAATTTAATCTTTTGTTGTTACCTGAAACGTCCACTGTGAATTTTTTCTTGGTCTGCCCGTGTGGGTTGGAGGCCACACACATGTGTTCCCCTGCGTGGTGAGTCTTCACAAAGTTCCTCCGTAGTATGGGCGAGATGTCCCCTATCATCTCAAGGTTCCTGAGCCACTGTACCTGAATTATGGAAAGGATTATTATAATAATAATACTTGGACGATTTATACAGCACCGTTTTTGTGAAAAATCACCTCAAGGGTGCTGTACAAATACTAGTTGCTAGGGTTTATCTTATTATGTACATATACAGAAAACATTCTTACCTGGTAGGGCACTCCAGATAATGTAGTATAATAGTAGGAAGGTAGTAATTTCTTATAATTATTGTTAAAACTAGTTTTTTTTAAATGAAAGGAAGGAAATTGGTTTTTACATGTGGATATTTGGTGGCAAAACACACTTTCTGAAGATCGATAAAATGGCGATTGAAAAGGGAAAGATTAAGGTGTTCTGAAGAAATATATCAGTTAAAATCAGACATTCGCATAGAAGCTCGGCGTTCCAAAGGTTAGATGAACGTTGTAAGCTCATGTATTAAACTAGTTACGAATATTTGTACGAGTTAGCTTAAAGTTAGTTAGTTAAACTTTACACATTTGGTGCAAGGAGGGGTAATGTAGCATCGGTGCAACTTTGCAATTATAACATGAAACTTACATCAGCGGCAGGATTAGCATCAACATGGCAAGACAGCTTCATGGGCTCTCCCTCCAGAAAGTGAACGTACTCCGACTCCTCGTTGTTGCCGCTGACGAAGGTGGGTGGCCACTGGACCACCAACTTGAAGGTGGCGGAGACCTTGCCACCGGTGTTGGAGGCCAGGCATGAGTACTCCGATGCGTCGGTGCGAGATACGTTCAAGAGTTTGAGTGTAGTGGTGTTAGCATTGTTGACAATCAGGTCAGAGTTCTGGAAAATTAGACATAGCATATTGGTAGATGACCTCCGTGGCCGAGCGGTTGAGATCTTTAGCTCCAGATCTAGAAATCGCATGTTTATACCCCGGTATGCACAAATAAACTTATTTAGAATTTGTATGTGTTGTTTCACACATACTTATGGCGCAAAAGGTAGTGCTTACCCTTTATACCCTTTATCCGGTCCTACTTAAATGGTGGGAAAGGCATTGCCTTCAGATATTTTTAATGAATACTATATACCAATCTCTTTGTTGAGCTCCCAACTATATATATTTATATGCATAAAAAAATACGATACAAGTCTTCCTCACCTTCATCTTCTCGTCTTTCGTGTGGAAGAATATTTTATCAAAAGGATTATATATTGAACCCGTAGAATAGGTAATAAATCCTTGCACTTTGGAACTAGAGATGCAGAAATTGTTTTAATTTTTAAAATGATTTGGGCCAAGTAAAAACAATAATCATTTCGACTGCTCTAAAGAAGACAGCAGTAACTCAAAACAAATAAATTTTCGACTTACTTCCATTCTAGTGGGAGTGATAAATTAGTGACAAATTGAGCAAAATACTAAAGAAGTTAGAAAATGCATTCCAAATTAATAAAAAATTCAATTTTTTTTAAACGCTCAGCTAAGAATATGAACAAGATTTTAAACATTGGAATGGCTCTCTTGCAAAATTACAAAGTGAGTTACTGCTTTCTTCTTTGGAGCAGTCGATTGGTAATTTAATAAAATACATACAATTTTTACGCATAAAACATCACTAAATGACCCAAAACT
Source organism: Halesus radiatus (assembly GCA_022606495.2). Lineage (NCBI taxonomy): Eukaryota > Metazoa > Arthropoda > Insecta > Trichoptera > Limnephilidae > Halesus > Halesus radiatus. The sequence goes on from JAHDVE020002638.1 coordinate 47,486, forward strand.
GATTTAACCTTCAATTTATGGAGTTATATTACAAATTGCTGTTCAATTTCGAACAATACTTTTATCGATGGGGTGTGGTGGTGGGTAAAAAATTTGATTATCTTGATAATGTATGTTGGAAATCTATTAATATTACGTTTATTGTATTTCTCGCTATTCTAGAAGGGTTAAAAACGCCCTTGTTTTGATTTGTGACATTGTTCTTGGTAAAAATTTGGATAATGAATACTGAAACAATTCAAAATATTTCATTATTCTAGCAAAAATGTTTATAAAAACATTGGTCCAATGCGAAATGTGACGTTCTCATTGAAAATCGATGTGCATTCACTTCCGCTGTTCCGTATCAACTACTAGTGCATCATCATTACCGAAAACCATTGGAGATATTCTCCAAATAAAAATAGTGACACTATTGCCCTCTAGCTGCAAGTAGAAATGGTACAGACGTTTTACTCTATCAGATAAAAGATTATTGCTTTTATTTTTTAAATTTCCTGAAAATTATGATTTTTGAGATCCGTCACCTTGTTGCAAATTGACAAAATGGGTCCTTGTTTTCATCCGATTAATATGTATTGAAAAACATAAAATAAGATACCTATAGCATATTTGCAGCAAGATCTTACTGGTAAATACTTATCGCCCTGGTGAAAGACCACCATTCAGAATCAAAACATTGCTTGAAATGACTTTAGCCGCATTTAGCAACAAGAACTAAATAGCTAGGTACTTCTCAAAATTTCTCTTCCTAATCTCTTCCTTGAGCTTCACAAGATATCCCAAATTTGAACTTGTCTATATAATTTATTGTTATACATATTGTGCAAATTACCTTGTACCACTGAATATTTGGCATAAACAAAAATGGTTGGAGGGGACATTCCAGATTGGTGGTGGTTCCTTCTAAAGCGATGATGGTCTTTTCATGTTCTTCTGCGTCCAACAATGCAGGAGGAGCTGGAATAAATGCAAAAATCCTCTAGTTAGCAGTTTGAAGTCTTAATTAAACAAAAAAGGTTGCACATTTAATGAGTCTGCGTTCTTTATGGAGAATTCAAAACCACAACGTCTACAAATGTAATAAAACTTGATAAGAACTTACCAACTACTTGTACGTGATAGTCAATCTCAATAGAGCCCTCCGTGTTGGCGGCTTGGCATGTGTACTTCCCGCTCAGGTCTTCCGTCACCAGTCTTAGAGATAGGGTTCCGTCTGAGTGAACTTTGGTGTGTAAATCTGTAAGAGGGTTCAATGTGATTTCCCAAGAACTATTATTGCTCTAAGAACTCTAAACATTTTGTAAAAATTGTGTTTTGTGATTACAAAGGAGGCATAATGATTTAAAGAACTCGAGGTTGTAACTATTAATCCTGGGTTGATCATGATTGATTTGATCACAAACCACCAATGAACGATTGAGTCAATTTTAAAAAAAAGATTCGATCATTTGATCTATCAGCTCAGTCCCCGTGATTGGCATGGTGAGAGACTACCAGAGATCTGTAATGCCGGTCAAGTCGGGACCCGCAAGCTACTTGCTACCCGCGTGCAGACAATAGATATAGATGCATACAATTTTATATGTGCAGTTTCAAGACTGGGCGTGTCGATCCCAACCTTTGAGATTGACAAAGAAATAAAGATGGTTGATACCTGAAGTAGGCTGTCATTGCGGTTGCTGTTACCGGAGACAGATATGGAACTGCTTTTTTTCAATTACTTTTAGAACTGAATTTATCCAACTATATCCAGTCTATGTCAACACGGTACAGGCTGCATCAATCGATCGATCGAATGTCGTGATGCCAGCATTTTTTAATTTTATTATTAATTATTTTTTTGTTACATACTCGTACATTTATTAGATAAACTTACAAAGATTATAAAAACAAGTTTTTTTTATAATCAGTTATGAAAAAAGACATAATGTGGAGAGGAAGAAAATAATAAACTAAATCAATGTAATTACCAATTTTTTTTTTAAATATGTATAAACTTATGTTTATTGTATATATATAACAAAAAATCTCACAAAGGCAAGGCCAGTGCGTGAGTATACTTGGAATTAGTTTTTTTGCTGCCACTAGGCAGTAAATAATAATAATAAAGAATAATAATAATATATAAAAATAATAATAAATAATAATAGATGATAATAAAATTAAATAATAATAATAAATTCTAATTTTTTTACTGGCAGAAAAAAAGAATGGAAAAATAGTTTTTTTTATATTTGTGTATATATCACATATACTCATATACGAGGTGTGTTCAAAAGAAATGGTGAATTTTGAAATTTTTCTAAAAGTATTTATTTATTCATCAATATCCATTTTCTCCCCTTCAAAGTAATCCCCCTCAGATATAATGCACTTATGCCAGCGCTTCTTCCAATCCTCGAAGCACTTCTGGAATGCGCTTTTCGGTATGGCCATCAGTTCGTTATTCGATTCTGACTTTATCTCATCAATTGTGGCAAAACGCTTTCCTTTCATTGGTCTCTTCAGTTTCGGGAATAGGAAAAAGTCGCAGGGAGCCAAATCTGGTGAATACGGTGTTGTTTTTGGCCAAATAATCACGAACAAGCATTGATGTGTGAGCTGGTGCATTATTGTGATGCAAAATCCATGATTTGTTTTTCCACAATTCTGATCGTTTGAGCCGTGTTGCTTCACGCAAACGTTGCATAACTTCCTTATAGTATTCCTTATTAACCGCACGACCTGTTGGCAAGAACTCATGATGCACCACGCCAATGTAATTGAAGAAAACAGAGAGCAAAACCTTTACATTTGATCGAACTTGGCGTGCTTTTTTCGGTCTTGGCTCTTCTGGCCGCTTCATTGGGATGATTGGGCCTTGGTTTCGATGTCATAACCATATACCCACGTTTCATCACCAGTTATGACCCTTTTGAGCAAATCTGGATCGTCGTTGACGTCATTCAACAACTCCTGAGCGATATAATGCGACGTTGCTTTTGCTCAAAATTTAGCAATTTCGGAACAAACTTCGCTGCCACACGTTTCATGCCCAAAACATCCGAGAAAATTGCATGGCATGAGCCGATTGATATGCCAACATCCTCTGCAACTTCCGTAATAGTGATTCGACGATTTTCCAAAACCATTTTCTTCACTGTTTCGATGTTTTCTTCGTTTGTTGACGTGGTTGCAACTCCAGGACGCTCACCGTCATTAACATCTTCTCGGCGTTCTGTAAAGCGCTTGTACCACTTATAAACACTTTTTTGTGACAAATTAGATTTGCCGAATACCACAGTCAACATTTTAAGTGCGTTGGAGCACTTTATTCCATTTTTAACGCAAAATTTAATACATATTCTTTAATCCATTTTTTTCAAAAGTAAAAAATCGAAGAACACACAAAAACGTGACTAACCTTTCCAGTTGTGAAAAACAAACTACTAATCCAAAATGGTTGATAATGCTAACATAAGATAAACATATGTGTACCAACATAACAAAAAAAAAATTCGATAATCGAATGTACACAACCTGCGAAAATTCAAAATTCACCTTTTCTTTTGAACACACCTCGTACATACATTTATTACTCTTTTTACAAATTAAATGAGTTTTTACAGTAGATTCTTAGGAAATAACAGTATAGATTGTAATAGAAAATAAAATATAATAATCATAATTTTTTTTTTAAATAAGTTATTTTTAATTCAACTTTGTATTTGAAAATTGTTCCATAAATGCAAGTTTTTCATTAATACATGAAAATTAATATTGCAATTGATTTATTTTAATAATTATTAATATCTGTGTAAATACGGATGTTGAAGATAAGTTAACGGGGAGAGGGATGTCGAGAGTTATTATTTATTAATTCAAAATAATGATAATATTATTGTGTTACGATAAACATGGTGTTTTTAAAGAGAAAGATATTTATTACGTTTTTTCTTAAATTTGCATGGGCTTAGCATTTATCAAAATATAATCAGAAATATTACACATTTCTGACCGTTCTACGCATGTTTTACAAAAACATTTAAAAATTTGAATATCCTTAAAAAATGCTGTTAAGGTTTTTCTGTAACATGTCCTTAAGATAAATTTAAAAAAAAAGAACAGTGTGTAATTTAATTTTATCATGAACACTACGTAACTTTTTTTTTTGTAATGTGGATTACAAATCTTTGGTTATGTTTATTTACAAAAACGAGAAAGGATTAAAAATACTTTTCTCGGCTTTAAAAATCATATTGGTATTTTAAATATTTTGTAAAACATACAATGGGACGATCAGAAAAAGTAATATTTCTGGTTATATTTTGATAAATGCTAAGCCTATGTAAATTTATAAAATATTTAATAAATATTTTTCTATTTAAAAACATTATGTTTATCGTATTGTCTAATAATACTATCATTATTTTGAATTAATAAATAATAACTCTCCGACGTCCCTCTCGCCCTTAAATAAAAATTATAATAAGCATTCAGAAATAATTGTATTTGACTCGAGAGTAGGAACCGCCATCATTTCTTTAATCAAATCTCCTTTTCTTCTGTATTATTTTTGAATGGACTATTGTAAAGTTTAAAAATAATATCCTTGTAGCATACCATTTAGGATGTATTTCCCATCTTTCATCCAGGAAACATAAGGAGCGGGATTCCCACTGGCCCTGCAGGGAATATTAAACTCATCTTCTCCAGCTAAAAGTTGTATGTTCACCGGAAGCTCGCTTGGCAGAATATTTGGAACCTCTGAAAACATTGTAAAACATTTAAATTCGAACTTAACATTGTAAAAAATTTGAGCTCAAGTAACATAAGAATAACTCATTTAAGAAACATCTTTTCGTAGCATTATTTAACATGAGTTAACAACTCAGTGATGCACAGTTTTTGAGGAAAGTTTGTTTTAGAAAAAGGTAAGGAAATATAATCATTAAAATGGAGGACTTCTGGACTTTGTTTCAAGAACTATTTGAGGGTATCTCTACTACCGTTGTGAGAGAAATCATAAAGAAATAAACGAAGAATAGAGGGGTTTAATGGATCATTGTTTAACCAATGTAAGTACTTTGAGAGGAATATGTTGGGTTTTTACCATTCAGAACAACATAGAAAATCTTCTCAGAAAATCCAGCATAGTTCTCGGCTTCACAAATAAATGTTCCCGAATTATTTCTGTTTACTTTTGTGATGTTTAAGCGCCCTGAATCGTTTATTCTGAAATATAAATACAATAAATTATAACGTTGTACATAGTTTTTAAATTAATACAAACAATAATATCATTCACAGCAAATTTATAAGTCAATATAAATTACAATTTCATATGTACAGTTCTTTATTATGAAGTAATAAAAATAGTCGGGGTTTTCCTTAAAGTTCTACCCTTTATAGGACAAATTGTACACAGATGATATGAAAAATTTTAAACCCATTTAATCCTTATCTGAATATATGGAATTATAAAGCGATCTTGATCGTTTGTGCACATTCTTAAACACATCTCTAAGTACCACTCGATTAACTTCACTAGAAATAAAAATAAATTTACATATTCTTACAACTTGAAAAACAAACCTTTGCAATCTACGTATACATGTAAAGATCTAGGTGTTTACTTAGACAGAACTGGCGGCGATTAGCGAGGGACAGCATTGTGGAGAGCATTTGTAGAGGAAGCTACATCACATCCTGGGATGTAGTGCCGTGATTATGTTGTGTTGAATAACATATTGTCAATAAATTGCGAGGAGTGGAAATAAATCCTCTCCGTCCACCACCATTATAATACATGATAGTTTATTAATGTGTCTTTAATTTACATAGTTACTAAAATAAAGCATAAAATAATATTTCAAAGTAAATTGGCTTCGTGAAAATGGTTCGATTCTCTGGCTAATTCGCGTAAGGCATGTGAAATGCCTCCCTAGAGCCCCTACCTTGACCTATCTCACAATGTTGCCCAGCCGGGTGGTGATATAGTTCCCCCGTCTTTATACCTTTATATCTTTATACTGAGGTGTAACATAAAAAAATTAAAATCTGTTTTCTCACATAATATCGCTGGAGTTAATGGGTTGGCCATTCTTGGACCAAATAATGTTGGGCTCTGGGAAACCAATAGCATGGCATTCTAAGACAATGTAGGACCCTTCTGCTACCTTCACAACTTCGTTTCCAGATGGATAGATGTATGGTGGCACTGAAAGAAATTAATTAACTGAATTAATATGAATGCATCATTGATTATGTATGCAAAATGTCTTGAATATTTTGGCGGTAACGACTGTGAATATTATTTATTTATGGTTTATCATACCAAAGACTAACACAAGGTATTCCTGACTTGAGTTTCCTGCCTTGTTAATGGCTTCACATTGATATATCCCAGAGTCGGTTAGATTTGCCACGAATCTGAAAACAAAATATGTACACACAATATTATATTAGCAGTTAAAAATCCATTACTGCGGATCATCCACCAGGTTTCCAAAGGTTTCCGGAAACTCTTTGATCAAAAGTAAATTAATGTAATATAACATTGATTATTAAAGTAAGGAAAATTATATATTCACCGCTTTTCAGTATTTTCACATTATCAAAAATATATAACGCGTTTAAATAAATCAATTAAGGAAACATTATCAGTTAAAAATTAGGAAATACATTATAAATGTGAAAACCTCACAGAATTCAGAATTTTAATTGTTTTCTAACTAAATCGGTTTTAACGATAATAAATCATTATTTTTACAAACCCGTCCAAATTAGAAGGGGTAGGAGTAAATAAAATCATATAAATAAGTCGTCACAATGTGGATTAACTACATTTTGAAAATGGCCTTAAACACCGAAACAGCTGTCACAATAATAAAAACTAAAAATACTTGCAGAACTTAATAATAACATTAAATTTGTTTTACATTAAATTTAAAAAATAAATAAATGGAGTTCTAGAAATTAAACACAAAAACAATTAACTGACCTTAACAGTCAGCACCCAAAAATACGCACTTTGCAGGTTGCTAACTTAAAAAATGCTACAAATGATTTATTTATTAAATCTATGCGATTAATTAGTAAAATGTATAAGGTTTCAAAAGACAATAATGGTCAAACTGTAATTTTTCAAATTCTATATCAAATACGTACTGGAATTTTAGGTAAAACTGATTTCACTGGTTTTCGAACTGCACATATTTTCAGACATTTTATAGACCCGTTTAGAATTTACACATAAATCACTTGTAGTATTGCTTGAGTTAGCAAACTAGGAAGTGATGTGTAGAGTCATTTATGAATGCTGGCCCCTTTTAAAATCTGTGTCATAAGTTGAATGATGCCACTGGGAACAGTTATTTTTTATTATTTTTGATACTTTACATACCAGACAGACATATGGATGATCTAAATTAATATTGATGTAGGTTTACAAAAAAATGTGTGAGTTTCTTCATATACCACTGAAACTAATCAATATACAATATCTCGAGAGTATATAAAATGTTGCTTGAAATGGCTTTGGCCATTTTTCTTCCTAATCCCTTCTCCTCGCCATAAGTTTCAGCCTCAAAACAATCCCCAAATTTAGATGCCATAGTCCCACTGGTTCTGGTCATTTGGGACTCCTGTGCGATACCTTATCGCATTTAAAAAATATGTTTACCTCAAAGTGTTTTCAGAATCAAGCTGCATTCTATCAGATGGCACGATCAGTTCTTTATTGAAGAGCCAGGAGATTTCAGGGGCAGGGACAGCATATACAGAACATGGCAATACCACCAGTTGGCCTTCCACAGTCTGAAGTACTGGTTCCGTGCGGTCATTCACTATACTTGGCTTCACTGCAAATATGACAACACTCAATACATAATATATTTAGAAATATTCAGTACCTAAGTGCAAATATTTAACACATGGAAATATCCAATAAGTGGGTTTGGATATATAGATATATGGAGATAGACAATATTTGGAAATATTCTATATATGGAAATAGACAATATATGGAAATCTTCAATATATGGAAATATTCAATAAATGGAAATAAGCAATATATGGAAATATGTAATATATGGAAATATTCAATTTATGGAAATATTCAATATATGGAAATATGTAATATATGGAAATATTCAATTTATGGAAATATTCAATATATGGAAATATGTAATCTATGGAAATATTCATTAAATTGAAATATATAATATATAGACATTTTCAATGTATGGAAATATTCAATACATGGAAATATTCACTATATGGAAATATTCAATTCATGATAATATTCAATACATGCAAATATTCAATATGAGGAATTTTTTAAAATATGGAAATATTCAAATATCAGGAGACCAGAGCACACTGTTTTAAAAAATTTACTGCCTCAACACACAGGTTTTCTGCATTATAGTTAAGTTTTATTTTTACCTATCACATTAACAGTGAAGTTCTTGTTGACCGTCCCAACAGGGTTGGTAGCAAAGCATGTGTAGGCTCCACCATCTACTTCTTTGACATCTGATATGATTAGATTTTTACTTTCATCCGTATATCTAAAACACAAATAACATATCAATTTGTTAGTTTTCCATATATTATCTCTACAAAAACTCCAATATCTTGAGCAATAGATATAAGATGAAACAACTAGATACTAGGAAAGATTAACGGAGAGCAAAATAGAGGAAGATCATCTTATGGCTTCAAAATGTACGTGTTGATGTTACATTCTCCAGGTTGAAGATTGTCCTAATGATAATTAACCTCAAATAGGTGGGGAACCAAAAGAAGAATAATGCTACTTATAAAAATATTTTGTTTGACCAGTTAGTAGCTGAGTTGACGAATGGGTCAGGTTCCCACCCAGGCATTGTGGGTTCAATTCCACAAAGAGCTAAGTAAAATAAAAGCAAAAAAAATCTATAGAAGCCAGAGTAGAGATTCATTCTCTCAAGATCACATTACAAGTCTATAGCGGACATTACACATATGCTTCGGAGCGAAGATCACATCACACTTCATTCAAATACGTGCTCTGAAACATATGTGTAGGGGGCAAGCGACGCGTCGGTCAGAGATTGGCGTCCTAAGCCTTTACACATAAGCCGTTGAGCGCGCACTGCACATTTTTAAAAATGGTTTTTCACCGACCGTTTATGGAAAATCAAAAGCAAAGAATTATATACCTACCATTATATCAATAGAAACTTTAAAAATCAGATATATGACGAGCTTGTAAAGTTGGTTTTCCATATTTTTTTTAATTTTCCATATGATCCGGGATTTTCGACAAAAAAATTTATAATTCTCTCTAAGCACCTACTTCATAAATTACTTTGCACATTTCTGGAAATAGTATACCTAATGCTGAGGCAGAAATACCAATACATAAAATTTCAAATCTTCGATAAACCAACCAGCTGCAAGTCTCAAGGTGGCTGTGAGACGTTCTTGTGCTCATTTGCATCTTTTCATATCAGTATTAGTCATTTTTTGAATGAAGTAAGCAAGTAAACTATTTAAATTTTCAATTTTTATAATCTTCTGGGTAGTTATGAGAGAGTTATTTTAAAATTAGTAAATGCCCATAGCAATGTCTTTCTTATGATATCTAAGGTCAAAACTGTAGCAAAACTTTTAAACTGAAGGACGTATCACGCGTCATGCCACACTTTGCTCCGATCTCTGAGAGATCGCTCAATCAACGCATCGGTTCGCCTGAGGAAGTGTGGTTACTCTTTTTACCCAAACTATCGTAACGTTTCAGTTGGCAGGCCGATTTGGCGTATTGGCAGGCATTTTGGCAGGCACTTTGGAGTGAAGATCGAGGAGCGCAGTCAGAAGCTTACGTGTGGGAGACGCTAAAATGTATATCCTCAAAAGTGATTAATTTTTAAAACTCCAATTACTGAAATTATGTATCTATGCAATAATATGTATATAACGACACCAGTTCCAGATTCCTGATTCAGTCATGAGCATCATGTTATATTTTATTATGATTAAGGTTATTAATAGAATAAAACACATACATACACAATATTAGTAAATACCACAGGAATGCCATCTTTTGACCATGTGACAAAGGGTTTGGGCTTCCCGCCCACTTCGCAGTTCAACAATATCTCGGTTCCTGCAACGGCCTCCACTGTACCGTCGCCTTCCTGAATATCCTCATAATCGTCGTATAATGCGTTCTGAGCTTGGAGACGGGTGAATTTTGGAGGGCCTGGAAATGAATTAATAAGTCACTTTTTAATGTTTTGTCCTTGTTAGACGGTTAGTCTAATAATCAGGTTTAGAAAGCTTAAATTATAATTTTTCTGATTGAGAAATTATAACTAATAAATAAAATTTTGTAAAAAATTAAATTGACGAGCTTTAAGAACTCTCGTCAATGGCACGGTTGTGTCGAAACTGGTAGCGAATTTATTAATCCAAAAATAGCAAAAGTATATGGTAAATTAAAACTTTCAAACAAAATGTCTAGAAATTGCTATATAGTGAATGCCGAAAAAATACAAGAAATAATAAATAAAAAATAATAAAATGATTGTAGAAAATAATATAACATAACCTAAATGAAACATGAAAATGGAAAAAATGACAGAAAATAAAAAGATTTCAGTCGCATCTGGGACTCGAACCCAGGACCTCTGCCTATGCGGGCAACCGCTTAACCAACTTAGCTAATGAGACCAGTTCAATTTGTGTCATCTTCATCGATATCATATCTCAAATTCAAGATTTGTTAATATTATTCTCCATTTTTAATCCCATATTATTGGCAACTATCTTTATAATGATTACAAAGTTCTTAACGATCACAATTGCAACCTAGACAGCGTCTCGGATTAATATCTGATTTTTTTATTTATATGAGACATCTATTGACTTTTTATAAAAGTCTAAAGAATACATTCAATTATTAAATTATTTTTATTGAGATTTAAAAACCTCATTTTAATATTTAATTGATTGCAGAGGTCCTGGGTTCGAGTCCCAGATGCGACTGAAATCTTTTTATTTTCTGTTATTTTTTTTTTCCGTTTTCATGTTTCATTTAGGTTATGTTAATATTATTTTCTACAATCATTAAATATTAAAATGAGGTTTTTAAATCTCAATAAAAATAATTAATAATTAAAAAATTAAACTAAAATTACTTTAGGTTTTGTATTGTGTAAACCGTTGATCCTAAATATGGGGTTATAGAAAACATGAAAAAATTGTCGATGTCTATATATACAAGTACATATTATAAGTTCATCTATTTTGCAAATATGTTTGTTCCACTTAATAACTCATCAAAAGAACAGTCTAGCTTACAAACATTTTAAAATCAAAATGTCGTTTGCATACCGAGCTTATCCAGTTTAGTACATTAAATTAGTTTTTTTTTTCAACAAATTTGGAATAGGAAATACATAGGTACTTATCATACGAGTAGCTCAAAAAAAATTTAAAACAATTATATAACTAGGGTACTATTTAATAATCCAATCATTTTATTTATCAAAGGCAAAAAAAATCCAATAGGAAAGAACCAACTCCAATTTGATTACAATATAAACACAACTCACGTTGAACTTCAAGATAGAAATCGTATCTGTCTTCTCCCAATATATTATTGCCGACACAGGAGTAATTTCCCTCTTGTTCGTACATGACGTTATTCAATATCATTTCAATATCTGTGTTAGCCTCATCGGGTTTGTCCTCGTCCATAAACCCCTGATCGTTTGACGCCCGGTCCGTTATGTTGATTCCTTCCTTCTGCCAATACAAAGATGGAAGCGGCTTGCCTTGAAGAGATCTGCAACACAAAAAAAAAGTTTACTCAAGATTTTTCGACAGAATGATTTAACCTCTGGTGTGCCATGTCCTCTCCAAATACAAACCCCCTAATATGCCAGCCATAAAGTGGAGTGATGAGCGGCATATGCTAGCTGACAGTAATTTCGTAATTACTCACTGTTGTTTTGCAAAATGATGTACATATTTGTAAATTGTACTGTCATGCTAGATAATGTATTTATCAAAATTGTATATAAGTAATTTCCCCAGAATAGATACCTATATTCAGATAAATGATTCTTGTCTCCCTCATTTTACATAAAAGGTTGAATAAAGAAATTCAAAGATATTTTTATGGTTTCATTATATTTTCATAAAGCTACAGAAGCATCCTTCACAGTGAACATAAAATAATGTGATGTTTTCCCTAAATAAAGATAGTGATAATGATAATAATAATATTTAACAAATGAATTAAAAATTACTTCGTAATCACCACTTATATATTAATATCAACATGTTTCGAAAGCGAAGCTTTATTATGTTATTTATTATTTATGTCCTGATGAGAAAAGCATTGCTTTCGAAACATGTTGATGTAAATACATTAAAAAAGTGGTGATTACAAAGTAATTATTAATTCTTAATCATTGAAGAAAATAATATTCACATAACCTAAATGAAAGATGAAACCGGACCAAAAGGACAGAAACTAAAAATATTTCAGTCGCATCTGGGACTCGAACCCAGGTCCTCTGCCTATCCGGGGCAATGCTCAACCGACTTAGCTAATGAGACAAGTTCAATTTGTGTCATCTTCATCGATATCATATCTCAAATTCAAGGTTTGTGAATATTATCTTCCATTTTTAATCTCATATTATTGGCAGTTATTTTTATGATGTTTACAAAGTTCTACCCGAACTCAAATTGGAAACTTAAACAGTGCCTCGGATTTACATCCGACTTTTTATTTATATGAGACATCTATTGACTTTTTATAAAAGTCTAGAAGTTTAGTTTCTGTCCTTTTGTCCGGTTTCATCTTTCATTTAGGTTATGTGAATATTATTTTCTTCAATGATTAAATATTACGATGAGGTTTTTAAAACTCAATAAAAATATTAATCATTAAAAATTGAATTGTTAATTCATTTCATTCAAGTCTGGTGCATTCTTAGAGAATGGCGATCTGGCATCGCTGGCAAATGATGGATACAAATGTCCGAGTGCCGCTCCGGCATCTCTGGCACACAAACGGTTTAAGAATCTCAGAACCAATAGTAATGTTTGACTTTTGGGATTCTGAGCCATATTGTGCTTTCTCCTTCTTCTCCAGCTGATTTTTCAGACAGCCTTGCAGTGTCCATCATCAGGGCAGATGTGACAAGAAGGATTTTTGATAAGGGAGGGAAAGAAAATGGAGTAAAAAGTTAGATAGTCCATCAAACATGTAAGATTTAGAAAAAAAGAGATATTTCTCACCTACACTTCACTTCGAAGTCCTCTCCTTCTTTTATGATTATTGATCGATTTCCTTTGGTTACGATTGGGGCCTCTGAAATAACATGTTATTAGTAAAGAAATTAATTTCCAATCTTATAGTCCATACTTTCCTACCGTCTTTTCATATATTGGAAAGATTAGGTTGCAAGGCAGTATTCTGGACCCAGAACACTGATCATAAAAAAAATGAGATCATAAAAATCTTAAATCCCTAAAAAGGTAACATTTTTATTTCTGTACAATCAATTAGTCGTTCATCACGAGGATACAGTTGGAACATATGTTCAAAAAGAACTACATATTCATATTAAGTTCCCAGTTAAATTATTTGAAATTTTACTTAATTGAAAATATTCCATGTTCGGCCTAACGGGCACATATGTGTGCTAGCAGAAGTCACTAACTCCAAAAATCCAGTTCTGAGATAATCAACGATTTGTGCTTTTGTGATCCTAAGGGTTATTTTTTAGCTTTTTTATAACAGCTATAAAATCTTATTTTTTATATATATTTATTTACCTTATTTTTAATTGTGTGTTTTTTTTTATTAACAAGACCAACAAAAAATAAATTTTGAAAATAATTCGAGGTAGTGATTTCTTACATCTATGAAGTGCATATTTTTGAAGTTTTAATTAGAAGCGAATTTTAAAAATGGATGTAAAATTTAACTTTGTTTATTTAATTTATTTGCATAAATAACCCCTCCTTTTTTAAATTGGTTGAAAGGGGAATACAAACTAGGCAAAATATTAATCCTTTCACTCGCTTTCATCACTAAGAATACTTCATTCAGAATTTCTGTGATGCGTTATTGCATTGGTATTTGCTAAGGATCTGTACCAACTGTAGAATTCTTCTGGTATGACATAGCTTTTAGATAATTTCATGAGATCACAATTTTTTTTATTATTGTTATTGGCAATGATTGTGACTTTGCTTTCCCACAAATATTTATAATCGAATAGGTTGCATCTCCATGATCGTACTTGTGTGTAATAATGTTTGGATTTTCTTTTTCAAATATGAAAACCTTCACTATCATCCACTTCACTCTATCACCTTCTTCAATCCAGTCGTATTATGTTAATCCAGTTATATTATATTTTCCATAAATGCACTTCAGCCAAACATATTTGGAGAGATAGCTCTATCTTAGAAAATTTTCATCAATATTTGAATTGGTGACGTAAACAAAGTCATTTGTTTTGACAATTATTGGAGGGAAAACGAGTAGGGAAAGAGTGAGGTTATGTAATTTAACTAACCTAATCCATCCACATGAATGAAGACTTCTTCCTTTAGAATGCCATGTTGATTTTCAGCTATGCACATATATTTCCCCGCATCCTTCACATCAACCCGATTCAATAGTAAAAGACTTCCTTCCGCTGTTGTTTCAACGTTTGTTAGTTTGGATTCTTCAAAATACCACGCCACCAGAGGCAAGGGGACTCCGGTCACTTTGCAGGGGATTGTAAGTGAGTCATAGATGTTAATTGTTTTATCTGAAACATAACATTGTAATGGTTTTTTAGCCTTTTGTAAAATGGCCTTTTATATTTAAGATTTTACTTTGATATTGGGATGGCGAAATAACGGTCAAAAGACTATAATTAACACAATGTATTACCTCAGATGACAGGTGATAATGAAGAGACACTGGACAACCTTGCACACTCTTATATACTTACATTGTTGTCTCTCTTTCATTCATCATTGTTCGTATATATATTTATATATATATATAACATTTTGAAGATATTTAGCAATCTGACATTTTATAGTTGACAAAAACTGAGGGTGTTGAGATAGTTTAAAACTTATTTAAATGACAACACCAAGATGGCTCATAGGAAGATTATTGAAAGTTTAAAAAAGCACAATGGTCCAAGTGCACGTTTTTTACTTTCACCGAAAGGATCACCTCCTTCAGAATCACCTTCTGCATCGCATTTTAAGACAATTTTATGTAAACTTTTTTTTATTATTATAGCTTTGCAAGGAAAACAATAACACGGAAAAGTCAATTCTTTTGTATTCCTGAAATGTGTGTATAGAAATCACCATGTATTTAGAACATGGATAAATAAACAAAAACCAAAATAAAAATCACAGATCAAAATAACAAAATTTTAAAAATGTAAAAAAACTAATTATGATGTTTTGCATTGTTTCTTTAAAAACTTTTTAAACAACTGTGATAACTTTGAGAATTTTCAAGTTCGATTAACATGTGTATCTACTCGCTGTCCCTTTCTCGCTAATAACAATAAGTAGGAGTAACCAAGACAAAAGCCTGTTTATCAGTGACATTTGGCAAAGGCATAACCGTCAGAAGTATGAGTACACAATCCTATGTTAGAATTAGTTGAAGAAGAAAACGAATCTTGTAAAAAACATCAACTTACTTTCCAATTTATCAATCAATGTGGGTTTCTTCCAGACGGTGAGAACCAGATCATTCTTCGCCACTCCAAATTGGTTCTCCGCAGAGCAGATATACCGCCCGTTGTCAACTGGGTTGGCATTGTTGATCACCAATCTACTCTCTTGTACCTAGAAACATAATCAGTTTCTTTTAACACTTATTCTGCTATCTACTGATACTGATTTTGAGTAGTTTGGACTGTGCCAAAAAATCGACTCCTAAATGACAACAGTGTATTTAACCAGGTATTATACCATGCTCATGGTTATGAGAAAATATTAATCCTAGTGTATACGCCACGCTGCCTAAAGAGGATAGAGCCAGAAGCTGACAGAGATTATTTTATTTTATGCCCGGGGTTTCTCTGCAGCTATATGCTCTCGCTGAAAGCCAACTATTAATGAGGATTCTCCATAAAAAACTTGCAAGACAAAGGATTGTTAGGGGCCAAAACTTTGGTGGCTGGACAGTGTGGAGCAAACAGCCTTAGGCATAAATAACTGGAAGGAGACTAGTAGGAGTACAGACGTTTCCTAAAGGCGGCCAAGATTCTCCAAGGGTCATACAGTAGAACCCCATTAATTCGAACCTTGATATTTCGAAATGATGTATGTACATATAAATATTGCATATTTATATTTCCATGGTAAAGGCATTGGAAATAACCAAAAAGAACAAAAATACCTTCCCTTCAACCGCGGACAACGTCCATATACGGAAGCCAGTCGGATTCCATCTATAATCGTTATAAGAGAAAAGTTTTACCTTACAATAAAATATATATTATGTACTTAACTTTATTTAAAACCCATAAAGTGAGATAAACATTACCATTTTGCTGCCAAATCCACATTTCTTACCAATCGTTGTGTATAATTCTAGATTTAAATCTGTGCGGATTCCATCTATAAATGTTTTTTTTATACATGTAGTTTTTTTTTAATATTTATTAAGTAAAAAATAAGTGCATTAGCAATAATTTCAGAGTTTTAATGCATTTTTCACGTTTGCTTCAGATCACAAATATATTAATTTGTGCTTCTTATATAAAGTTAAGACTTTATTTCAATTTAAATAAATACTCTTTGTTAATTCTGAAATAAACTCCGCAAAGAGAATAAGATGGCATGCTGCATATTCAGCAGTAAAGGGGTTAAAAGGGTTTTTAAACTTACGTAAATCCGTTTAGTCCCTTCTGTTTCCAGCATCACAGCAGCTCCATCAGGCAGGAACCAGGAGATGGTTGGTGATGGTATTCCAGTGGCAACACAGTCCAACACGCCAGTGCTGTCCACCTCAAAGGATATACTTCCCTGAGGAGTGAGAATTGTAGGTGCTTCTACATAGTGAGACTCCACGGTATCATGAACTGCGGAAATTAAATAAAAAAAAAACACAGATATTCTCATATAATGTATAATTCGTGAAAAAAAGCGATACGAAATTGAGTCCATCATTTTGAATAATCCTGTATTAGTGTAAGAATCTATGTAAAGTTAAACAATTCTGGAAAAACTGGGTATCCAAAATAGACTATCAACTGTCTGCCTACAACGTGTCCTAAGATATATTGGACACATTGCTCGCCAAACTGAGGGCTCGAACCATGGTCACTGGCAACGTGGAAAGCAGGAGAAGCAGAGGAAGATCGCTGATGAGCTGAACTGATCAAGTATCACAGGTGTCCGGAACGATGGTGTTGCGGCTTTCCATACAGCGCAGGATTGTGAGGACTGGAGGAGCCTGATTCATCAGGGCAATTGAAGTGGAGATCAACAATGAGGCGTTAGCGGACATTATACGTACGCTTCGGAGAGAAGATCACATCACACTTCATTCCAATACATGCTACAAAACGTATGTGCAAGGGCCAGCGACGTGCAGTCCGATTGCCTGGATCTCCCGTGAGTCAATTCTGTCAATAATCAGCGTGCTATGCCTTTACACGTCTGTGTTAAAGCGTGCGCGGCAAATATATTTTTTTTGCTTTGCGCCGAGTGCTTATGAAAAATCAAAAGCAAAGAAAAATCAGTATTAGTCAATTTTTTAACGAAACATTGCTTGAAACAACGCTTCGATCCCTGAAAAATCCCTTACAAATATAATTCCGCGTGGAGGTCAGTCGATCAACACATTGGAAGTGTGGTAACTTTTTATACCCAAATCATTTTAACGTTTCGGCCGTTAGGCCAATGTCGCATATCGTCGAGTATTTCGGCGGAAGCTTTGGAGCGAAGATCGAGGTGCATGGTTGGAAGCGTACGTGTCGTAAACGCTAATGACTCAATAAAGAGATTAATAGGTTAATATGACGGCCTTCATAGTCGAGGGGTAAGGCTCTCGACTACGAATCCGAAGGTCGCGGGTTCAAATCCCGGCGTGCGCAAGTATATTTTATTTAATTAATTTGTGTTGTTTCACAATTAATTAATTTAAAAATAATATATAGTATATTTGCGCACGTTCCAGAGCATCGCACCACCATTCAGAATTGAAACATTGCTTGAAATGGCTTTTAGCCGCGTTTGGTGACCAGATCTGAATAGCAAGGTATCTCCCCACCCTCCTCTTCCCCTTCCCCTTCCCTTCCCCAATATCTTCAGCCTCACAACATTCTCCAATTGGGAATGCCATAGTCTCACTGGCTCCAGACGGTTGGGAGCAGTTGGGACTCTTGTGCGGTATTCATATAAAAAATAAATTAAAAAATAAGCGAATGGTACTAAATGATGCACGAGGATGAAAGTTCCATAATGCGTTTTATTCTTTTAAAGTTCTGAATTTATTTCATATCTGTAGAGAAGATTGTGGGACCTTTAAAAGTATTATAACCATCCTTGCATAAAGACAATGCGGCAGTCTACTTTAGAGATCAAACTACACTGTAGGAGGCAGATCTAGTCCAATGCACGGAAATATGTTTGTCACAGAGGAGATTGCACCCTGGTTTGCAAACCTCATTCTCGGCCTGTCTCTCATTACAATAACAGTGTTAAATATTAACTTAACTATTCATACATATATACGTATTCTTTTTCTTGTCCTACTTGGGTCGTGGACCCATCGCATCGACAAGGCGCTTCCAGGCATCCCTGTCTTGCGCTACTTCAATGACATCCTTCCATAGTAGGTTCAGCCTTTCCTCACACAGCTTCTGGAGCTGCTTATCCCGCCTGTGTCTGGGGCGGCCCACTGGACAACTTCCCTCTGGAATAGCACTCAGAATTTTCCGCAGAAATCGATCTACTGGCATTCTGGTGCCCGAGCCACCTCAGCTGCGACATTTCTATGAAGAGTAGCAGTGGTTCGATGTTTAGCTCCTCCCGGATCATCGAGTTTCTTATTCAATTTTATTTTGCGACTCCTGCCACTCCTCTCAAACATCTAATTTTGGCTGCTTCAACAGTTCGCTCGCGCATCCGGCCGTGGGTAGGCGGCTATTGTCGGTCGCTACCATTGAAAATGTTTACGTCAAAATAAATGACACTCTGAATTCGGGCAAAAACAGTTTGCTTGCCATAAATTTTTATAGCTGGAGAAAGGCACCATGACCAAACCTAAAGCTTCAAAGCAACGAATCGGCACATGGAACATAACTTAACTATTTTGACTATGCATCTTATTGCAAATGAGATAAGTAAATTCTTTCAATCATTGAAATAATATTTGGAACTTTGTGTAGCCATTAATAATTACATAATTCTTTGTAAATCAGCTTTATTAAAAGAATTAATCAAAAATGGAGAGACGTTATTTTTACTTATTTGTTTTACTGCCTGTTCTGTTCCTTTACACAAGGTCATAAATAACATTAAAATTTATAACCATGATCTCAAAACTGTGGGTGCATTATACTGCATCCCAATGGCAGAAGATAAAAGTCACCTACAATAATGCATATCGCCTACTATTCTGTCTACCAAGATACTGCAGCGCTACAGAAATGTTCCTGGAAGGACGAGTGCACTCTTTCAGGGCACTTCTCCGCCACGGCATGGGAAGCCTATGGTGCAGAGTACACCAATCCAAGAATATCATCATTACTGCTACATCTTCATGGATGAAGAACTTTTGAAGGAAACCATCAGATATTCTTTCTTAGTGAATGAACTTATTTTGCATATTTTACTGAGAAATCTTTTTCTATCTTTTTCTCTTTTTTTTTCTTCCTCTTATTTAACGTACCTATTGTATTTTTTACTTGTATTTTTATCACTTATGGAACGTATTGCATTGCACTACCCCTGCATACCTTCTGAAGAACTATTATTATTATTATTATTATAGCAGAAGAAGAAGTGCAACACATCACAAATCGTTAAAAATCAAATCTAAAACAAGTTACCTGTTTCTTGATCCCTAAAAGCGTAGCAATCATACACTCCTTGATGTCTTTTCGTGGGATTCTTTGCATCCATGAATATCTGCACACCTCCGGTAGCCAGGGGAACCCGAGTCACATCCCAGTCCAGGTCTTCCGAGGTCTTCACATCGTTGTCCAGGGAGACCCACCTGCCGTCTGTGGACCCGTGGACTATGCAGGAGAAGCCCAATGTTCCGCCGGCTTCAAACTCCATTATTTTGGGGAACGCTTCAACTTTTAGTGGCGCTAGGAGGGTTATGCTGCTTTGAGATTGTGATGTTCCTCCTGGAAAAGTATTTGTCAGTAATTGGTGAGCAGCAATACTACAAAGAGTGTGGTGACCACCAAGTCATTTATACGCTTAGGGCCAGTTGTATCACAGACCGTCACATTTGACATCGTCACATTTGACATCGCCACATTTGACATTGTCATATTTGACATTGTCACATTTGACATTGTCATATTTGACATCGTCACATTTGACATCGTCACATTTGACATTAATAATAATAATAATAATAATTGGATGATTTTTATAGCGCCGTTTTGGTGAAAAATTACCTCAAGGGCGTCGCATTTGTTTACAGAATGTATTTAAATTATTTATGACTTTACCTTTATTGCTAACGCTGCAGGTGTATAATCCTTGCGTTTCTTCAGACAGTGTGAATTCGTGGGAATAAATTGTTGCCATTGCTTTGAAGGTTTGACGAAGTCCACCAACATCAATTTTTGGAGAGTAACCTTAGAAAATATTCAAGCACAAAATTAAATGAGAATACATAAAATTTCGTTTTTAAAAAAAATCACATTTACATGGCAATAATGATCATTTAAAAAAAAATACAATAAACCCGCAAATAATTTTATTTTCATAGCATATACTTTATAATTGAAAACAAAAATACTTCTCATCCGTAATAGATGTTTACTCAACCTTTAATTTTAAAAATATATCATTCAGTTTGGATGGGAAGTTTGGTCTCAAATCCAAAATTAAGTTATGTATGAAACATTATCTCGGATGCTAGGTGATAATAAAGAGAGACTAGAAAACTATGCATACTCTTTTTTTTTATGTGAATACCGCACAAGAGTCCCAATTGCTCCTGACCATCTGGAACCGGTGAGACTATGGAATCCCCAATTGGGAATGCTGTGAGGCTGAAGGTAGTGGGGAGGGGAAGGAGCAGGGTAAGAGGAAGGTGGGGAAATACCTGGCTATTCATATCTGTTTACCAAACACAGCTAAAGCCACTGCCATAATGACACACAAGCAACGTTTTAATTCTGAATGGTGGTCTTTCAACAGGGCGATACTGAAAGTATCTTCCGTTCTGAAACATGCTCAAATATAACATATATTATTTGAAATGAAACAACACGAATTAATTAAATAGTTAGTTAGTCTCGCTTTCATGCATGCCATCTATCTCACGCAGGCAGAGGCGTAACCAGGGTAATTGACGCCCGGGCACAAACTATCCAAATGACGCCCATCCCCCATTTCACATATTGTTGAAATATGAGATTAGCTTCAATTGGCTAAGTGGTTTCATTACGCATTTTTTATTCGCATTAAAAACAAAAAATGCTGTCGATATGTGTCATTCAGAAAAGTATTTATTTATTTTTCTTTTATTATTTTTTTAAAACGCTAACCTATCAAACATTTCAAACAAAAATATCATGGAAAAGTGCAAGGTTTTAGATGATAAAAAATATTTATAAAAATCTGTTTTGAACAATGTATTTTAACAGTCGGCACTCAAATTACGCACTCGGTAGTAGCTAATTCCGGAAATACTACAAATGATTATATGTAAATACTATATGGTTAATTAGGAAAATGTATAAGGTTTCTTGAAAGGACAATAATCCTTAGACCGTAATCTTTTAAATCTTCTTCTTCTATCTATTATATAAAGAAGAATGTCCCGAGCTGGCGGTGTGTTTGTTTTGTATACAAATCTACAGTTTTATTCCGAACTAGATGAAATTTTGTACACTTGGCCTTCTAAGCAAGACTACATGAGATTTCGAAAAACCACTCCCTTCCCCCTTTCACCTCCCTTACAATTATGGTACTTTTTAATGAAACTTGGCACACTTGACTAGACTAGAGGTAGAGGTAGAGGTAGGTAGAGGTAGAGGTAGAGGTAGAGGTAGAGGTAGAGGGGAAGTGGTAGGGGTCTGGGTCTGGATATGGGTAGGGGTAGAGGTAAAGGTAGGGGTAGAGGTAGGGGTCTGGGTATGGGTAGGGGTAGAGGTATAGGTAGGGGTAGAGATTGGAGTAGCACATCACAACCTCAAAACTCATATCATACCATTCTTAACCCCGGGCAACGCCAGGTACTTCAGCTTGTTCTATATAAAATATGTACTGGAATTTTATGTAAAACACGCAAAATCACTTTCACTGGTTTTCAAAATCGACCTAATTTCAGACATTAAAAAAATTAGATAATATTCAATGATTACAATTTGAGGATTTTTTACTTTCGAAACCTTACACATTTACCTAACTACCCATATATATTTTACAGACACATCATGTGTGGTATTGCTTGAGTTAGTAACCTGCATAGGAATGTTTAGCACCGGGTGCTGGGCCTTAATGTGAAAAATTAAAACTGTGATTTTACAAGAGAATTAATTTTAAATTTGTCCCACATGAGCTAAAAAGCCTTCGCAGCTAATACAATTTTAAAACTTTCAGTTTAATTCTAAATTGATTACACCTAAATCTGTTCATAGTATTTTAAGTATCTGACAATTATCCACAATGACTTCTATCTTCCGCTTTAATGCTTGGTTCAGTGTTCATAAAATAATATAAAATAGGATGTAGCTTACCATTGGCATTATTTTTGTTTTGGAAAAATATTTGTGCCGAAGCCGGTAACATGCTTTCCACTATACATTCCACGGTGACCACGGTTCCTGACAGGGCAGAAGTTTCCGTTGGAACCATTTCAACTCTTGGAGGATCAGCTATACAAAATAAATAAATAAATATTAACTATACAATAATAAAAGTAATTAATTTAGGTTCATAAATATTATGTGTGAATACATCTCAGAACAGACATTTTCTAGTGAGTTTGATTTTGCTGAATCTCTTGACAAGAGTGCAAAGGTACTATGGGGTATGAGAGTTCACTTTTGAAAGATTGGCTGAATGTCTGGACAAGAATGCAAAGGTACCACGAGGTAAGAGAGTCCACTTTTGAAAGATTGCCTGAATGTCTGGACAAGAATGCAAAGGTACTATGGGGTATGAGAGTTCACTTTTGAAAGATTGGCTGAATTTCTGGACAAGAATGCAAAGGTACCACGAGGTAAGAGAGTTCACTTTTGAAAGATTGGCTGAATGTCTGGACAAGAATGCAAAGGTACCACGAGGTAAGAGAGTTTACTTTTGAAAGATTAGCTGAATATCTTGATAAGAGTGCAGAGGTATTGGCTGAATGTCTGGATGAGAGTGTAAAGGTACTATGGGGTATGAGAGTTCACTTTTGAAAGATTGGCCGAATGTCTTGACCAGAGTGCAAAGGTACTGCAGGGTATGAGAGTTCACTTTTGAAAGATTGGCCGAATGTCTTGACCAGAGTGCAGAGGTACTGCAGGGTATGAGAGTTCACTTTTGAAAGATTGGCTGAATGTCTGGACAAGAATGCAAAGGTACCACGCGGTAAGAGAGTTCACTTTTGAAAGATTGGCTGAATGTCTGGACAAGAATGCAAAGGTACCACGAGGTAAGAGAGTTCACTTTTGAAAGATTAGCTGAATATCTTGATAAGAGTGCAGAGGTATTGGCTGAATGTCTGGATGAGAGTGTAAAGGTACTATGGGGTATGAGAGTTCACTTTTGAAAGATTGGCTGAATGTCTGGACAAGAATGCAAAGGTACCACGAGGTAAGAGAGTTCACTTTTGAAAGATTGGCTGAATGTCTGGACAAGAATGCAAAGGTACCACCAGGTAAGAGAGTTCACTTTTGAAAGATTGGCTGAATGTCTGGACAAGAATGCAAAGGTACCACGAGGTAAGAGAGTTCACTTTTGAAAGATTAGCTGAATATCTTGATAAGAGTGCAGAGGTATTGGCTGAATGTCTGGATGAGAGTGTAAAGGTACTGCAGGGTATGAGAGTTCACTTTTGAAAGATTGGCCGAATGTCTTGACCAGAGTGCAGAGGTACTGCAGGGTATGAGAGTTCACTTTTGAAAGATTGGCTGAATGTCTTGCCAAGAGTGTAGAGCAGGCAATAAGAGAATCTGGAAGGCAAAAGTGTGTAATAATATAACTGATAGCATACCGGTAAGAATAACGTTGACCGCAGCAGCTGAATGTCCAGCGGAGTTAGAGGCTTTGCAGACGTATCTGCCCTCGCTCTTCTCATCCAGGTTTGTTATTAGATATTCTGCAGTGGCACTCTGACTGGAAAAACATTAAGTACATAAAAACAATATTAATAAAAAGGGAAAATTAACTCGATGTTAAAATATAAATTTAAAAATATGTGTGTTGTTTATTTCTGGAGCAGCAAAAAAACTTTATCAGTGAGCTCTGGCGTCACGAAATTTGCAGAGATTTTTTTATATGTCAACACAACTTACTATTTTAGCTTGCCATTCTTATCATGGAGCTTTTAAATATCCGTTTAAATGTTAAAAATAAGACAAGACGCCATGTGTTTTATTATACAATTTTTTTTTTAATTCCAAGTGAAACCGAATATGAATAGTAAAGCTAATTAAAAAACATCATTTCGGTTGCGATGTGTAACGCTAGTGAATGACGCGGTTGTGTCGAAACCGGTAGCGAAATAATAAATTCAAGTAACAAAAGTAATATTTATAATTATTTTAAAAAAAAACATTTATGTTTACCCTGTGATTATTCACGGGTCTGTGCTAGTTTGACATAAAAAGAATAAAGCTGAACAGTATGGCCAAAGAAGTAAAAAATAACCCAGCAAAGACATACATATTATATGGTCTATGAAGCAGAGGAAGACACCACACCTCATGGGTGCTTTTATAATTTTGCAGGCACGCCATGGCGACGACGTGGTACGCATGACGGCATAACAGGGAAGCAAAATATATGGGTTTGTATGAAGATGCTTTTAATTTAGCGTTTTTTTATATAATTTTTTTTATTACATAGTTTCTATTTAAAGATTTTACATGTGTGTGACTTAAGTAATAAATTATAAGTATATATAAAGCACACCCTATGTAAGTATAATCCATATTATTGTGTGGAAGATACTATCAGTATCGCCCTGGTTAAAGACCACCATTCAGAATTGAAACGTTGCTTGAAATGGCTTTTAGCCATGTTTGGTGACCAGATCAGAATAGCCAGGTATTTCCGCACCTTCCTCTCCCCCTTCTCCTTCCCCTCCCTAATACCTTCAGCCTCAAAATATTCCCCAATTGGGGATGCCATAGTCTCACTGGCTCCAGACGGTTGGGAGCAGTTGAGACTCTTGTGCGGTATTCATATAAAAAAAAAAAATTATGCAACACAAGTATAAAGTCACAGTGTTCACAGTCCTCCTCACTAGGGTTTCCTGTTCTGAGGGGTCCTGCACTTTTTTTTTACTAAATATCCAGTTGTCTTATATTGTCTTTACCATGGGACACCTAACCCCCCCGTAAAGCCGTGGTGGGAATTTTGAGAGTGTAGTGTGTAGTTACAAGCATAATTTGAAGTGTGAGTGAGTACGAGCTACGAGACGCAAAATCGCTCTACTCACCAGCGCCCGCCAACTCCGCCAACCACCATCACTTGCACGCGAACGGTGTGTGTTGTTGCTTCTTTTCTAAGATGCAACACTGCACAAAAGTCGTTCACGATCATGGTGTAAATTATAAAAACGAAAGCCGTGCAAAAAAGTGCTTTATTCAAGTGCAGTTACTGACTGAAAATTTCCTCGATGATAGCAAATCTCCGAAGGACAATGGAAACTAAAGAAGAAAAAGATAAAATAAGAATGTTTTAAAACTCACACATGGTCCTGTCTGTCCATCACTGGGGCTCCGTTCTTGAACCACCAGACAGTTATTGGCACCAAACTCTGCACCACACATTGCAGAACCACAGGGCTGTGAATGTGTCCGGTTATCTATACAAATACAATGTTGATCATCAAATTATAGAAGATTTATATCTGAATATTAATATCTCAGATAAATTACGATAACCTCTTCATCCCTGACATGTTCTTCTATTAAGTCCTGTATTTTCTATACTTACGGCTTACCTTTGGCTTCTTATGGATAAATAAAAAATAAATTATCCTTGCCCCCTCCTCTAAAAGCATATCCGCACGATCAACTTTTTTTTTAAATAAACTCTACACAGGAGACCGTGAAGAAAATAAGTTCCCGCATGGCCTATTTCATCTTTGAGGATGCTCTGTGTAGGATATTTTTGGGAAAAGAAAGCAGAGGAAGTTATGGGAAGAAAAAAGATATGAGAGGGTAAGTAGGAATCTGGGGTCAGTGTGTCCAGGAATGACGGACGTATGAATCCATTCCTCCCACTGTGGTGCAAGGAAATAGGTTAAAAGAGTCCGGCTGGTGCTGTCAAAGGGTCTCCCTCAACCGGCGACTCCTGATCTGGCCCACCACGCAGTTGGTGGGCAGGCGTATCCGCTGCCAAAACCTAGACAAACCTCACCCCATGAACCCGGGCACCCCTAATAAGTCACCAAACGTAGCGAAACACTAGGGGTACCCTATAGCAAAGGTGTCGGTTATCCAATGAATGGTTTGGGATATGTTACCTTTGCATATATGTTTTATTCTAATTGCACAATCGTATCCAGCTGTACTGAAAGGAATAATTCAAAATAATTTAAAAATACTTACCTCAGCTGGGACATCTAAGATCGGTTTTTCTGAAAGAATTAAATTTATTTGTAAATAAAGAGCATAAAATTTGGAAAAAAAAAGTTTTTAATTTAACGTTGTAATATTCTGGTGTTCCTCTTTACCTATTTTTTTCTAGATTCCAAAAAAAAAAAATTAGACTTTAATTAAACTTGAATGGTTAATTTTTTTACCAAATTGTTATTCGGAATGCAATACCACAAATGCAACAATTTTTACCAAAAATAAATATTAATGCCATTCGATTCGTAATCATTTTGTCTGAACATGTTCATGCCGAATATTTTTTTAACAATATGCATTATTGCTTCCAAGGACAGTACCGCATATTGTTATGGTTTTTTTGATTTCCTGAATAATTTGTTAACTAACTAACTAACCATCACGCTGTTTCTCCGCAGGGGTTGATAGAGAGGACGGACTGCCAAACAACTCGATCTTGGCACACACTTCTTGCTTCATTCACTTTCATACAACGTCTCATACTCATTCTCTTCTGTTATTCCGACTTCTGACATGGCCCGACTCAAGTATTTGATTCACTTGCTTCTTCTTCCATTCACATTCGCGTCATATATTCTCCTTACACTCCTCTCTTCGTTCATTTGCTCTACATGCCCAAAACCATCTAAGCGTCCCTTTCTTAATCTTGCTCACTTACGCTTACATCAGCCTTGCATTCTTTACGAATCTCAACATTTTTCACACGATCATACATGGTTTTACCACACATTCGTCTCAGAGATCTCATTTCTACAGCATTCGGTCTACTTTCATCCTTCCTCTGCCAGTTCCATGCCTCACTGCCATACATCAGGGTTGGTATCAGAACTCCATTAATAATTTGTTTCATGTCACAATAGCGGTATTGCATGTCGAAAAAAGAAATATTTCAAGTAAAACTAATGATAAATAACAATCAGTACCTGGTAACTGCGGATTGATTCCAGTTGAGCTTATTCGTCTTAATAAATTTCCACCATTATCGATTCCGTTAATCTAAAAAAAAAATTCAAAGTTTATAAAGGTAGAAATTAAAATATTTTTAGATGCACCTTTAACAATTATTTGGGGGCTAACGGTGATTTAAAAAAAAAATTTACCCCATTTACTTTGAAAATATAATGAAGTGTAAAATTAAAAATATATTAAAATAAGCATTATGGCAGACTTTAAATTAAATTAATAACGACCAATTTATGTTTGAACACAAATTTGCCGTACATAATTTAAAATATTGACCCGAAAAAACCTTTTTTTTTAAATGTTTTGTTTTTGTATTTTTATTTACATAATCATATTTACATAGCAAATATATAAATATATATTTTTTTAAATAAATAAATAAACCCGCAAATAATTTTCTAAGTTAACTCTAAAGTTATGAAAATTGATTTTTTTTTCATGGCATATACTTTATAATTTAAAACAAAAATAAATAAATTACTTCTAATCCATACTAGATATTTACTAAACCTTTATTTAAAAATATATATATGTATATTATTCAGTTTGGATGGGTATTTTAGCCTCAAAACCGAAATTAAGTTATGTATGAAGCAGGCAGCGCAGCCGTTCCCCTTAACTGCGGTTCCGATTACATGTCAATGACAGTTTATTTTTGGAGGAGTTTGTACACTAATAATCACAGTATTTTTAAAAATTATAATTTAAATGTTTTTAATCTGATATTTCAGACTTTTGGCATAGGTATTTTACAAACATCGTAATTTCATTATATTGGTTCATTTAATCGCATTATTATTCGAAAAATAACCCACTAATAATGTAAGTCAACTTAACAATAATAAAAAGTTGTTCAAAAGACAAATTCTGGTGCAAGCTGTTTCATCTTGCTAACGTCAACTAAAAGATGCTTTGCCGTTCTTGTGTACCGAGTCTCCCAAGCATTTTCGTATTTTCCTAGAAAGTTTAGAAATCAATTGCTTTGGTAAGACACCTACAACAAATATCCATAGTAGTTCTAAGAGCCAGCCTCCAGGTAATCAAAATGTGTGCAAAGGCATTTGGGGCACATTCGCAAGGCATCACATCAGCACAAACCGACATGAAAATAATTGTAGAGCTTAAAATAAGTAATCAAAAGTTCTTACCGCAACATTAAACAGGGAAGAAGGGGGCAGGAAAGGTTCCGTGCTGAACAAGTGCGGTTCATTTGGTTTCTTCTCCAATCTCTTCAGAGGAACTTCAAAGAAAGTGTCCCCATTGACATTAAGCAGTTCGGCAGAGGTCAGGGTATCTATTTCAATCTCTTCGTCAATGGCAATCATCATACTGTTTTGGGCACCTGAAAGATCATCGAATAAAGACTTTGAAATGTTAAGGAAAAAAAAAGTCGTCGCATTTTCCACATCTTTTTTTGATGGATCTTCATTTATTTTTTTATTTTTTTTAAAGAAAGACAAACATTCCCGAGTTACGAATAAGGTGAAAATATTTAAAAATCTCCTACTACCATCACGGAAGACGTTGCTTATGTCGTGATGGAGGACTTAGAAAGACGAGGAATTGAAGTCACGATGCCTGAGTGGGACCCAGACGCGATGCCAACTCGGGCACTGACCAGCCAATATCCAATGTCAGTGGGCATAACCACTGCTCTACCCTACTCGCCAACAAAGGCCAAGGTAAAATCAGGAGAGATGAACATCAAGATACCTACTTGAAGATCTTGTTGAATAAGTTATATAAGTTAAATATTGACGACCTCCGTGGTGGAGTGGTTAGGATCCTTGGCTAAGCGATAGTCTCACTGGCTCCGAACAGTTGGGAGCAGCTGGGACTCTTATGCGGTACTCGTATAAATTTAAAAAATTTTTTTAATATGTTTGAAACATGCTGTATGCAAGCAATGCATCTGTGCCAGTACTGTGTCCGCATCATCTCGCTGCGATACCTATAACAAAGGTTTTTGCTATTCGTGTTTCACTGTGAGGAGTTTCAAGTGCTTCATGAAAAAGTAACCTACCACTCAATGGTCGATTATTGGTTTCTGCAAAATTATCAGTCGGCTGAACGGAGAAACCGTGTTCGAAGTGCAAATCTGACAGTCCTGTCACCTTGACGGAGTGGTTCTGAAGACTTCCCACTGTCAAAGTCCAGTTTCCTGGCTCTGGGTCAATGATATTCACTACCTGAAATGCGAAAATTAAATGAGAGGGAGGTTAAATTATATTGAAACATAATTTTAATATCAGTCAATATGTCACTTTCAGACAACTATTATAAATAAAATATTGTAATTGTGCCTGGCGCAGTAATTGCACTTAATCTATAATAGCAAACAATTGACAATAAAATTTTATAAATAAAAAGTATTTTTTGGTCGGTCCTCGGCATTTTTTAAAGATGCAGAGTTGGCTCTTTTACTGGTTAAGATTTTTATTATAATTTGAAATAATAGTTACAGTTCAATGGAGAAATTAATGATAATATCAAACCTCCGTTTGTACGTAATCAAGCGTAGAGGGGGCGTGGTGAAGGAGGACGTGGTAAAGGAGGACGTGGTAAAGGAGGATGTGGTAATGGAGAACGTGGTACAGGAGGACGTGGTAATGGAGGACATGGTAAAGGAGGACATAGTAAAAGAGGACATGGTAAAGGAGGACATATTGAAGGAGGGCGTGGTAAAGGCGGACGTGGTAAAGGAGGGCGTAGTAAAAGAGGACACGGTAAAGGAGAATGTAAGTAAAGAAGGATGTGGTATGGGAGGAAGTGGTAAAGGAGGATGTGGTAAAGAAAGAGATAGAAAAATAGGATGTAGTAAAAAAAGACGTAATAAAGGAGGAGATAGTAAAAAAGAAGAGGTAGAAAAAGAGAATGTAAAGAAGGGCATAGTAAAGGAGGATGTGTAAAGGAGGTCTCAGTAAAAGGGGACCAAGTAAAGGAAAATACCACACCTTATAACTTCGAAATCTACTAATTGTTCCGGGCTACAGTCTTCAGGGTGGACATTGCCATGATAGGCAACTTCCGAAGGAAAAACATAATTTGTGTGGATGATTTAGTTAATATGTTATGTAGAGCATACCTTAACATCGGACAAGTCGAGGATAGGAATGATCTTAGGTGGTCCAATGTAGGCCTTCCCGTGTGGATCCATCACTGTTATTTTAGGCTCATTACCGGACACGGAAACTGTCACCTTCTTCAGGGTGTGATCCACCGTCAGCTGCAAATAAATGATGAAACATCTACTAAAAAATGTTCTTAAGTGTCGCCACTAGATAGAGGAGAAGATTATTGAAGAAGGTAAACACCTCCTGGTGGATCATATCCAGGACATAGTATGTGAGGGCTAACTAAGACTACATGGTTTCTAATAGAGAAGAAAAAGGCAGTTCCTCAGTGGAACCACCAAAACACATTTAAATCTTTGGACAACTTTTCCATTTTCTTCTTCTTCTTCGTATGGTGGAGGAGACTCGATAGAGGTCATAGTGGGATGCTGAGGTTATCCAGTCAGTCAACGGCATCAGGAGTCACTTAGTTCAGCACTGATATGCCTACAGAAAACTGATGAAAGGGACATTCTTTTACAATGCGTTATTTTGTTTGAATATGTCCACATTCAAGCAATTCAAAATCCTTTAGGTTCCATTTGTGCATCATACACGCACAGCAACCGTGACTGCACCGGATATGGTTTAGTGAGGTCCACGTCTTCCTAGAGAGAGAGAACCCTGGCGGTTTAAGAGTTGTGTCCACAACAAAGTGCTTTTTTTTCACATCCAAGATCAGCCACGATTCACCACGACTCTTCATGTGTCTTTGAACTACTGTCAACCGAATGAAGTGAAAGAATTTGTTTTTGTTTTATGTTGTTTTATTTATTTTATTTTAGTTATTTGTACATTTAAGTTAACAAAATAACTAATTATAACTCTTATAATATTAGATAAAGATAATGATAATTTAAAAACTAATGATTTTCTTCCTGTTTAACTTAATGTGTTTTTTACAATCTATTTTAAATTTATTAATTGTTTCACTTTTGATTGGGTCAGGCAGAGCATTATAGCATTTCATCCCTTTATAAAATATACTATTTTGCTTATTGACTTTGTTCTTTTTCGGTAGCCTAATATCCTTACACGTTCTTGTATTATGTCTGTGAATGTGCATGTTGTAAATATTTTTTTTTGGAGAAATATATTGGTAACAAGTTGTTTCTGATTTTATGTATAAAAATCAATACGTTCAATGTCAGCATTTGTTTTACTGTTAGCCAATTTAATTCCTTTAACATTTTAGATACTTTTGAATATTTATTTCGCTTTAATATTATTCTCATTGCTCTATTTTGGAGAATTTGTAATTGGTTCTGTTCTCTGTCGTTACACAAGTAAAGTATCGTTGAGCAGTAGTTAAAATGTGGAGCAATAATAGAGTTGTAAGTTGTAAATGTCGTCTTTCTGGACATTTTTGTACGTATTCTTACCAAAAAAGAAATCTCCTTCCCAATTTTCTTTTTGATATATTCAGCGTGTTTATTAAAATTAAGTTTTGTATCTAATATAACTCCGAAGTATTTCATATCATTTACATTTTCAATAATTTCACCATCAATTTTTATTTTGCTTTCGCTGCATATCTTTTTATGTCCAATTATCATATATTTTGTATTTTTTGTATTCAATTTTAGTTTAGTTTATTTTTAGTACGTTTATTATTTTTAAAACATTACAAAGTTTTATTTAATTTTTATGTGACGACTCACAAGTTACTTCTGTACGGAGTACATACAGGGGAACTGTATCACCACTCGGTTGGGCAATGTTGTGAGGCAGGTCAAGAAAGGTCCTGTAGGAAGAGATTTGTTAATGCGGGCCTTGAAGAGGCCCGGATTAAACGCAGGAGGAAAGACAGATGCTGGTAGCTCGTTCCGTATACGAGCCGACTTACATAAAAATGACCCATTCTCAAGAAGCCAACATTAACTGTGAACGAGTGTTCCGCTCATGTCCGTCGAGTTTCACGCACGTGTCCCGGGATGGAGGGGACCAATGGAGTACTTACAGGGGCCATAATAACTGTCTCTAAAATAATAGTCAAAATTTAAATAGTCTACCTTGTGTTCATGATCTCCGGGGGGATTGATGCTTGAGCCCAAGTTGACACGATTGGCGTCCAGGGTGTCCCTGACAAACTTGGTGACATCAAAGACATCATTCTTCTCGAGGCGAAACACTTGTCCCGAGCTGGCCGCTGCGATGTCTTCATACACCGTGTAGCCTGGCTTATCTCGGCTTTTGCAGTCTCCGGTCAAGACGAACACTATCTACGAGTAGAAACAAATAAAACATTAGTCATTATGTACCTAATTTCTATTGTTTAAGACGCCATAGCACATTCCACCCAAATACTTTCAGAAATAACATTACCTACTTTAGTCCACTGCCCCAAATGTGTCGACTATATAGTAAGATAGAGTGTGCTAATGTAGACAATTTTTTTCGATAATCTGTACAGTTTCAGAAAAAATGTCCTGCTATTGCTTAAAAATATGTAACAATGATTGGGCTAATTATATTATGTATCACTTGTGTCTCTCTTTGTGTATCTTGTTTCTATTGTATTTATGTATCATTGAGTGGGTATTTGTAATTTTATGTTTTGTGTATCGTTTGTCTGATTATTTGTAATTTGTGTTTATTAACTGACTTTTTATATAAGAACCCAGTATAAATAAATAAATTACAATATAAGAATAATTTATGATTAAAAAACCTTTATAAATTATTTTAAACTGATTTATATTTATAAAAAATAAAATAACTTTGTTTTAATTCCGCATTATTATTTTTTCATCCAACCAGTTTCGATTCAACCTGAACCTTCCTCAGGGGTGAATAAAAATATATTAAAACCTTTAATATATAATATAAAACAAAGTTATTTTATTTTTTATAATTATGTATTCCCACAAAGTGTTTGCTACATGTAATGATTTATATTTGACCAAACTGGTTTCGCCTTGGAACAAGCATCTCCAGATTCCTGCTATAAATACCATAGATATACTTAAAATTTTATTGGTCTCAAGATGCATATTGCAAGATGAAACCAGTTAGTTCAAAAATAAATAAATGGAAATACGTTATAAAGGTTTTCATATTAAAATGGAATTCCGCCACGAATTATCAGTTTCAAAATAGATGTAACAATTATAAACTTTAATTATAATTTTTTTTTTCTTTAATTATGTATTTAAAATTACCTGAGAATTTCAGGTAGAAAAATCTGTGCAATTTTTATAACACCAGACCTTAGGATTTGAGTTTGTTGAAACAGCACTCGATCGCTGCCGGGCTTTGTACAAAATTAAAATTTATGTAAAATTGATGAGTGTCACCTTTTCTTTTCTGTTTTTTTTTTATCTACGTACTATAAGCTATATGAACATTCATATAGCTAGTAAGTGGAAAACATAAATTATGATATGTTACAAACTGTAACATTATTCTGCAACACTTACACAACCAACTATCAATCTCATTCATTAACCAATAGGATTCACGATCTTGGCAACAGGTTTGAAGTTGTTGTTGATGTATTTGTTGACTCCATTTATACAATAAAGCGTCATCTATACTTTGATGAATCCTACAATATGTAATATTGTAGTTTTTCTATTTTATGTCAAACGTTTGAAAAAGATTGTTCATTACTTTATGCCTTAGAATATCTATGTACTTGTAATTTTTGATAGCTCTTTATATTATGTTCTAAAACCCATGTAAAAGCCCAGTTGGACATATAATCAAATAAATAAATAAACTTACACATTTTCTGCCAGCTTTGTACTGGATGTGATTGATATGTGCCACCTATTTTGTAGTCGAGAAAAGTAATTTGGCTTGGTCTGTTAATTAGAGTGAGCAGCACCTGGGAAGACAACGATGCAATTCCCATGGGAGTGATCATCAGCCAACGAGTTAAATGCTTCAGCACAACAGATTTTCTGCCCAATGTTTTTGTTATTGTTTAGGATAATAATTAGTTTAATATTTTACCTGGCTATGTTTCTTTTGCACCAGATCGATGACACTATCCACCATGGTGTAGTCATCAGCCGTGGCATCGGTGAATACGTAGATGAAGGAGTAGGGCAGGCTAGCCTCGAGGGCGGCAATGATGCCCGTGAGGGACTTCTCCGGGCAGCTGCCACCCCCGTACACCGACAGGTTCTCCAGACCATTTTGTAGAAACGAATCGTCGGTCGATACTCCCACCGGGCCTACGTCTGAAAGATTATTAATTGTTATGATTGAGATATTTTACTACTGCAACTCTTCATAGAAATGTCGCAGATGAGGTGGTTTAGACATGTACCCAGAATACTAGAAGACCGACTTCCACATAAAATACGGGCAGCAGTTCTAGAGGGAATACGTCCAGTTGGCCGCCCCAGCCAAAGTTTGGTAAAGCAACTACAGAGACTGGGGGAAGAGAGGCTTGGATGACAATGGACGGAGGCTGCTAAAATTCCATGTCAGAGAAGCCCGATGGCCTTGTCGAAGCGATGGATCCCCAACCCAAATAGGGCATGGGGAAGGAGATAAGATGAGATGAGGTTTTTTGACGTGAAAATGTCTTTAAAATCGATGCCTGGTGTGGGGCGGCAATCTCGCCCAAATATTTCGTTTCCACAGTTTCGTTCGAATTAATTTCAAACTTCACTAACTCAGTTAAAAATAAACATCACACCGCCATCTTAGTCTAGTTTTAAAGAAGAAGGATGAAATTTTGTGTCAGTGCTGCTCCGATATTCGTCCGGACGTCGCGAACTGCAAAGTGAACATACGATTTTCGACTATCCGGATTCGCCATGTGCCCATAAGTGGGATCATATCTCAGAGACTGATTATCCGATCCAAGTGAACTGAGTATTGTTTTGAAGAAGAGTGTATTTGTTACAACTCAACCTGGGCTCCAAGTATTTATCTCAAAAACTCAAAAAAGTACCAAGACTATGAACTCGAAAATGATTGAAAATTCCCCGATTTTCTTAAAATCTTGCGATATGTTAGGGCAAAGTACAATTAGAATTACAAAAATCAGGCATGAAAGCATAGAGCACAAAATTTCAAAGAAAATAACACCAAAAACACCGGGCCCGTCCCATTTTTTTATTTATTTAATTTCAATATACTATACACATCGACACACACGATTGACATTTTCACAAAAATAACTGCGAAAATCTATTACATTTCCACACAGAGCCTGTCATTACTGTCCGAAGCTAGTGGGACTATGGCATGAAAGACC
This sequence comes from Halesus radiatus, assembly GCA_022606495.2. NCBI lineage: Eukaryota > Metazoa > Arthropoda > Insecta > Trichoptera > Limnephilidae > Halesus > Halesus radiatus. The sequence continues at coordinate 83,788 of JAHDVE020002638.1, forward strand.
AGCATTGCTTGACGTTGATCTGCAGAACCAGGTACTTCCCAACCTTCTTCTTCTATCTACCTATCTCCTTCTCTTCCCCACTCCATTCAGCCTCACAACATACCCCAATTGTGGATGCCATAGTCCCACTAGCTCCGGATAGTTGGGACTCTTGTATAAAATTAATATTTTAAAAAATCTTGAAGATAATATTATCATAACTCATATGAAATATGATACAGCGAAGACACAGAAAATAAAAAGGTAACAGACATATCAGGGACTCAAACCCAGGATCTCTCGGTCTATCCGGGACCAGCTCTCTATCTGACTCAGCTAATGCCACCTTATTGCTTTCCATCATTTTTATCCATATTGAATCAGATAGCAGAGACTTATTACCTTAAATATTATATTTTAAATAATTAAGGAATTATGTTTATAATTTTCACAAAACTTTACATGACTCATATTTGATAAGGTCTTTTGGTTGCCTTTATTATCCCATGCATTCCTGTAGAGATAAGAATAATTGCTAACATAAATAACATGTGTAGAAACTGTAGAATCCTAGCCCAATAAATATGAAAGCAACTGGTTAAATCAGTCAGTGGTCCGATGACTTTTGTAAAGTCATTGTTTCTTTTAGGAAATCCTTACCCAAGATCCCTGAAGAGGAAGCCGGCGATTTATAGTTGATATCACTGCCGTGAGCCACCAGTACAGATATCATACTTCGATTTAAGAACTGTTAATATCATCTTCAATTAATTCCCATATATTTTTTGGCTGCTATCTTTCTATATGACTGCAAGATTCTACCCGAATTTATTTGCAATCTGGACAATCTTGGAAACCAATAAAGTGGCATTAGCTCAGTTGGATAGAGTGCTGGTCCCGGATAGACTGAGAGGTCCTGGGTTCGAGTCCCAGATTGTTAATATTATCTTCAATGTTATTGAATTAATTTTACAATAAAGTTTTAAGCTTCAAAATGTTATTCAAATAAAAATTGAAAAGTGTGATAATTTATATCGTAATCATTTATGTTTTTTTCCAGCTTTCATCCATTAAGGGCGATCTTGGCCATGTTTGATCAGTTAGATGTTAATAGTACGAATTGTTCTTAAAATTCATTACTTTTAAACAGGATATAATATTTGGCAAATAAAATTTAGCAAATAAGTTACAGTGTAAATTTATGTGTTTTTAATCCCCAATGACTCAAATTTTAATGCCATTTTTTATAAATATATTTGCTAATAAATAGTTAATTTGGGGGGAGTTGAGACTTAGAAGGCAGGGAATACTGGTAGTGAGTACAATTTTAAGTTTTACCAGTTCACGCATAAAGTTTGGAAATTGGTCATTGATAGGACACTCAAAGAAATGATGGTATAGAGTAACCTCTGACCCATAAGGCGAAGGCATCACAGTAAGGCGATCTGACTATGTGGAATCTGGCGAGATGACTAAGAAGTGTGACCTAGTCTCATTCGAGTTATGGAGGAAATATATTTTTTTGGCATGCAAGTGTATTTATGAAACCAGGACTTGACAGGAATAAAAGGTTGTATTAATGAGTACTGATGACCTTTTGTTAGAGAAGCTGTTTTCCATTCAGAGGACCATAGGAGTTTGTATTTATTTTTTAGAATAGGGAAATAGTCTCTAATTGGAACAGGAATATCATTTAACAGACCGTGAACAGTGGCTTCCTTAGCAATGGAATCCGTTATTTCGTTTCCAGTAATACCTAGGTGTCCCGGAATCCAGACCAGGACCACTGATGCATGTGATAGCGAAATGGAATACAGGAGGTTTCTGATAGAGCAGATTACAATTAAGTGGGGATGAACATATTTTTTGTAGTGAGCTAAGCGAATCTGAAAGAATGAGGGCGTTTCTAATATCGTGCAATTTGACAAGATGCAGTGCTTCTATGATAGCTATGCATTCAGCCGAGAAAATGTGGGGAACATACATACTGGCCCCTCAATGGGAATCCAGACTGAATTTGGAACCATCTGTGAATAATTTTATAAGGTTTGGCCAATTGTTTTCAATAATTTTGATAAATTCTACATTATTTGATTGAGCTGAATTGTTTATATATATATTTTTGCCTATTTCTATAAACTGGTGAACCTTGGGATAGAAAGTAAGGCTTTCATAGGAACACGAATATAGGGGAAGAGATTCAGATTCATTAGATGTCGGTAGGTATATCCGGGAAAGAGTTATAGCAGTAATAGAGAAGAGGGGCGGAATGTTTTTTTTCATAGTGAATTTGTAATAACATCAATTATGTTGACACAAGTCTAGTGCTAACAATAATAAATTTTAATGTATTGAGCTTAGGTGTAATAATAGTTGACCTTCAACTGCTTTTCTGACTACATTTTGATGCAATGGCACAAGAAAAAAGATGCATAATATCAATGTTCATCTATTCTTAATTCTCTTACCAGTAACATTCATAAATTATTCTGAAGCAAGTTTAATTTAGTACCAAGTTATATGACACATTTTACGTTGTGTTTTTATCCAATTTGAATAATGTAATCAATTTTTAATTATTAATTGTTTTTATTGAGATTTAAAAACCTTATTTTAATATTTAATCATTGTAGAAAATAATATTAACATAACCTAAGTGAAACATGAAAACGGAAAAAAATTAAAGAAAATAAAGTTTATTTTAAATGAGGTTTTTAAATCTCAGTAAAAATAATTAATAATTAAAAATTGAATATATTCTTTAGACTTTTATAAAAAGTCAATAGATGTCTCATATAAATAAAAAAAACAGATATTAATCTGAGACACTGTCTAGTTTGCAATTGTGTTCATTAGGAACTTTGTAATCATTATAAAGATAGCTGCCAATAATATGGGATAAAAAAAAGAGAATTTTAGATATGATATCGATGAAGATGACATAAATTGAACTGGTCTCATTAGCTAAGTTGGTTGAGCGGTTGCCCCGGATAGGCAGAAGTCCTGGGTTCAAGTCCCAGATGCGACTGAAATCTTTTTATAATCTGTCATTTTTTCCGTTTTCATGTTTCATTTAGGTTATTTTAATATTATTTTCTACAATGATTGAATAATGTAACTTTCTTATCTAAATTATATTTGACTATCGATCACTTGTGTGTTTTTTCTCGTATGAAATATGAATATTATTAAATTAAATTAATGATATATTTGAACCCAAGGAACAACTTTAGGTACCTACAATTATATACCTATATGTTTTTTCCTTATTTCGTCGAACTCGTATTAATTAAAAAAATTATTAATATTATTATTAAAATAACTTTGATTTTTATAAATTCTTCTGTACCTTTAGATTTTTAACGAGTGGGTTATATTATATCTTTCGAATGGATAATCAAACAATTGATATTTATTTTAACACATGTTGATGTTTGTTAAAAATCTGTCACTTGCGGCGGGCGGGATTAGATCGCAGTCTCCGTACCGGATGTATGTCAGCAAACTTCAACTTCGAGCTCGTATCAATAAAAAAAAAATACTTTTATCAAATTATTTATAAAAGAATATTCGTCCACAAATCACAATAGTGAAAAAAATGTCAAATGCACTTCATATAATATTATGTAATAACAACACAGTTTAACAAGCGCTGAAATCGCAACGAAAGCTGCGAATAAAAAATTATGTTAGGGCTTCCCCACTTGAGTCTATTGCGTCATAAGTATCAGCTAATGACTAAAGAAAAAGTCAATGATCTTCGTATTTTATTTCATTTTTTGACAAAAAAAATACCGTCTGTCGTCTATGTTTAAAAATAATTTCCAATTCTTCCTTGAAAATAATGATGACTTTTAGCAATGTTTTGAACCAGTGAAGAGTCCATAATGATGTTTGTATTATAGTGACAGCTATCCGCTACACCGCAAAGTCAATATTACAGAAGAAATTACAAGTTTAAAACGTGTTTTTTGTATTTGAAGTTGAAGGTCACGGAAATGCACAAAAACACAAGGTTTCTGAATCGCACAAATATATGCACACCGTAACCAATGCCTTAATATAAAATATAAAAAAATAATCTACAGTAACGTGCATGTAAAAATAATGTACAGAAAGTGGCCCAGCCCATTGCAAATCAGGTATTATTATGAAAGTGCGTATTCTTCTTTTTTTTTTCTTCAGGTGGCATATTATAAAGTTTATTACTAATGTTTTGAATTTTTCGACCACTAGACTGAAACACGCCCATGTGGTGGCGGTGTGTTTACGATTCGACCCTGGTTGAATGCCCGTCTAATCTCCACCATCCTATACCGAAAAAGTTTACCCCTAGCGATTGCAATGGGTTCGCTAAGTTAATACAAACAAGTAAAAAATGCCATTTAGCCCTAGGATTGGATATGAAATTCACTGAGTTTTATTCTCCTTTCTACTTATTGTAAATATGTTAAGTGGTGAAAAATTTTTGGGGACTTTGCTTAGAGTAACCGAATTTCGATTTTTGGTAACTAACTAACCATCATTTTCAGGGGTAGACAGACCGCCAATCTCGATCTATGCATACACTTCTTGATTTATTCACATTCATACATCGTCTCATACATTCTCTCCTGTTATTCTTAAATTATTGAAATAAGTTTGAAAGTAGACTGCACGCTGTAGAAATGAGATCCTCGAAGTGTATGTGTGGTAAAATCATGTATGACCGTGTTACAAATGTCAGATATATCAAGGAAGAATGTAAGGCTAATCTGAGTAATCTTAGTATAATGGGTGATGTCAAGAGTCGAAATACTAGAAGAGTATGAAAGCAGGGGATATGTGCCAACACAGAATTGTGTGGCGGTCGATCCTCTCAGCCCACCCCCTTGGCACATACTCCTCTAATATGTAATGCTCATAACAAATATACAACAAAATCACAATTTGGGATTTATTCTCTTCCGAGAACAGGTAGGCGCGTATGTTTTTTGTAAAGGGACGCTTTATTGTTTTCGAAAACAAAAAACTGTAAAATTATTACCTAAAAATAAATATATTATTACCTAAAATTATTAAAATTATTACCTCTCAAACCAATGGTCTAATAGTAGATCCTTGCAAGAAGTAATAATTGAGCATTTATAAAAAAAGAAAAATTAACATATTATCGGTCACGGATCATTTCATACATTATTTTGACCTTTTTACTGCAAAGAATCTGCCAGAACATCGCGTATATCAGACAGATTGTATGAAAAGGGTCCGTTTCGTATCACCTTAAGAAAAATCTTATGCTTTATAGTGTAAAATTATCAATCTCTGAGAGCTCCACCACTCCCTCACTTTCTGTTACATGTGTTATTTATATCAATATATCACTACATGAGAAAGAGGGAGAGGTTACAATGGAGCTCTCGGCGGAATGCTTTGACCTTGTAACATGTAACACCTTCAGACAATCATAATATATTTTCAATTGTAAAATTTATAAGTATAAACAGTGAAACCCACTCATAAGGCTACCACGTACGAAAATTTAATGATAGATCGCCCGGAGTCCTTCTAGCAGGACTTTGAGTCCTTCCGGAAGGACGCAACCTTTTTTGTTTTTATCCCCGTTATTTTATATAGCATAAGGTTCAAATTTGAACGAGATAGAAAACAATTGCCTTTAAAAGTCTTCCAGCTTCTTCCAATTTATCCCACATATCATAAGGTTTTCCCACATAAGAAGTTTTTTAAAAGAGAGTTTCACTGTGCTATGTATATATTTAGTATACCTGGATCCCTGAAAGGCACCAACACATAATTCTGGATGGGTTTATCTTCTCTGTCTAGCATTGTTTCTAAGATCAAATCAGCTCCTTTTCTTAGCTGAACCAAGTCATCCCACATAGATCCCGTTGCATCAAAAACAAAGGCTAGACTTCCTTTACGTCTTGATTGACGACTCTTCGCTTTAACAGCATCTTTTTCTGCATCAGCTTTATTAAGTTTCTCTTCCTCATCAAAGATATTCTCAAAATCAAGCTTCTTCTTTAACAGCTCTTGCGTAATGTTTCCCGCTGTGCTCGCGTTCATGTGTTTTAAATAAACGGAATTTATACGCGTATCAGATTTTGCTGGTCGACCAGAAGAAGACTCGTAAGTGTTCTGATTTTCATGGCTCGCTTTTTCATTACGGACAAAAGCAACGGGAGACATAGGAGTTGTGGGCTGAACAAAAGTAAGAGAATGGGCTCTTGATTCGATGGTGTGAGACGTATCACCAGTCAAATCATTTTCGCTCTTCCGAGCATTGTCAAAATCATCTTTTTCAGTTGTATAGTCTGCGTAATCTAAAAGCGTATAGAAATCATCTTTGGTAGTTGAGAGTGTTTCTTCTTCAATTGCATCCGGGACCTCAACTTCTATGAGTCTGTTGCCAAAAAAATTAGGCTCATCTTTGAGTTCAATGGGTATTTCAACATTTGATTGTGTACTTGATTTTGTGATATTTTTATTTGAAACTGTACTCGATTCCATGATCTCATTATTATTTTTTGGTGTACTTGGCATCATGATGTAAGCAGTATTAAAAGATTCATCATTTAATAAAAATTCTTCACGGACATCATCATCTAATGCTGTACTTGATTTGATGGTATCGTCATTATTTGAAGGTTTATTTGAAAAATCGTCAACATCTTCGTTGTTAAATGAATTCTTATCATCAACGAATCCTTCAGGGATTTCAACATTTCCGAGTGTACTCGTTTCCATGATACCAATGTTTAAAGGTGTACTTTCAGGAATATGATTGTTAGAGGAAGTACTTGATAATATTATTTGAAGATTCTTAGCTGGATCATTCAATTCCCGAGGAGTACCATTATTTGGGATAGTAGATTTCTTGATATTGGCAACATAATTACTTGTACTTGATTCCATATCATCAGAAATAAAAGCAACATCTTTCAATTCCTCGGGCATAGCATTGTTTAGGATACTAGACTTCTTGGTATCACTAACATTACTATTACTTGTAATTGATTCCGTGATATCATCCGGATTAAAATTGTTTGGAGATATACTTGATTTCTTGATATCAGCAACATCATCATTACTACCCGGTGTACTCGATTCCATGATATCATCACTCAGTGTGCCTGTTAACTTTAAATTATCAGAATTTAAAGCTTCATCATTAAAACCTTCAGTGATATCATTAGATATGGTACTTGAAGATAGTTCAGCATCTCCTTTGTCCGTCAAATTATTATCTCCTCCGATAGCATCTTTAACACGGTCGATGATATCATTCAGCAATGTTTTATTCTTTGTATTGTCAACATACCTTGACTCCTCTGATAACCCACAACTGGAATTTTTACCACACTCAATGGCTTCCAACTTATCGATCTCTGTGCTATAGATATCCGCATTTATCAAATTGATCACAGGAAACAACATTAAAACTATTACAGTCGCATGTATCCTATTTTTACAGTAACTTTTATGCCCCATTTTGTTTAATTATTTCTCAGCCACTTAAAATTATAAGTTTTTTTTTTAAATGTATCGAATTATAATAACTTCTTCACATTTTAACACTACACTTAATGTACACTGCGTACAATCGGCCGTACAAAATGATTTTTCACTACACTCAATCATGCAACAGTACAATTATAACACTTAAATTAATAATTTATCAGAATGCATGAATTATTTCTGTCATTTTGACCACTATCACGTTGATTTAAGCAAATTCTTTCAGATATTTGGTTTTTAATCGATTACAATAGCGAATAATTACGAATTCATGGGAATTTGGGGCAGCCCAGTATTAATTTGAATATATATGTTATTTTGCACCACGACCGGCCACAAGTCGGCAGCAGTTATCATCAGTAATATGTGATATAACTACGGACAGAGGGCAAATGTTCACTGGTGAAGAAATATCCATGCGGCGTATTTGTATTATTCATTCAACAAGATAAATTAATAATAATTAATAACAGTATTTCTTTATGTAGATAATTTTCCAGAATTACCATTTGTTTATCACTAAATAATAATAATAATAATATTGAAATGTCTTATTTTTATAAGTGTGCAAATAATGACTTACTATAAGCATTCTGATAATTGAAAAGTAAATCAGTTTTGACGGCCTTCGTGGTTGATCAATTCAGATCCTCGTCTACGTATCCAGAGATTACGGGTTCGAATCTCGGCATGCGCAAATAAATTTTATTTATAAATTATGTGCTATTTCAAATTTAATTGATCTACAATAATATATAAGTACTATGCAGCACGTTCCTAGGTGGAAGATACTCTCAGTATCGCCCTGGTTAAGACAACAATCCCAATTTGGGAGGCGGATACGGGTACCGCCATCCCACGAACCATTTATTGGAAAACCAACACCTCTGTCATAGGTCACTCCAAATGTTTGATGACTTAGCAGGGGTGTCCGGGTTCATGGGAAGTTCTACCCACCAACTACGTAGCGGGCCGGATAGAGAAAGACCAGTATGGGGAGACCCTTTGATCTCTGCAACCGGACTCTCTTGACCCATCACCTTGCACCGTAATGGGAAGGATAGATTAATACGTCTTGACACACTGACCCTCCAGATTCCTACCCACCCCTTATACCTTTTCCTTTCCAGAACTTCCTGTGCTTCCTTTCCTTAAAAAACACTCCACACATCATCCCCAAAGATGGCGTAGGCCCTGAGGAAAATTATTTTCCAGTGTGGAGTTAATGTAAAAAAATAATTGAACCGTTACTTTAAATAACATTAACCATGTTTGGTGCCCAGATCTGAATAGCTAGATAGTTCCCAAACTTCAACTTCCCCATCTTCTTCCCTTCCAGCACTCCCTTCAGCCTCACAAAACACCCAAATTGAGAATGCCATAGTCCCACTCGCTCCGAACAGTCGGAGCAATTGGAACACTTGTGTGGTATTCACATTAAAAAAATAAATAAAAATTCACTTTAGTACATCTTTGTAGATGTACAATAAATATTTATGTTTGTCCCAGTGACCTATTTAAAGGAAGCATTTTATTGTTACCAATATTATGTTGTTAGTAAATAACATAAAAATTATTTTTTTACTGGAGTCATCGCAAACAGAACTAATTACATTAACATATTATTATAATAAGATTATTCAGTTGACCTATGTGATGACGTTATCAAGATAATATGAGGTTGCTAGTTCGATCTCCGATGAAGTAATAAATAAAATAAATAATTTGAATAATAATAATATATCTTTATTTTAATTAAGTTACCAACTATAACTAAAATACATGTATAATAAAGTGTACAGTTTTTTTTATAAAGTAGATACATATAAAGGAAAATAGAAAATAATATGTAACAGGAGATAACATGTAAAGGACAGAATTGCATATTTATAAGTTGAAGTTTCACATAACCCGCCTCACTGGACTTTTTTTATTTTATTTTTATGTGAATACCTCACAAGAGTCCCAACTGCTCCCAACTCTCTGGAGCCAGTGAGACTATGGCATCCCTAATTGGGAAATGTTGTGAGACTGAAGGTAGTGGGGAGGGGAATAGGAAGGTGAGGAATTACCTGGCTATTTAGATCTGGTCACCAAACACGGCTAAAAGCCATTTCAAGCAACATTTCAATTCTGAATGGTGGTCTTTCACCAGGGCGACACTGAGAGTATCTTCCATTCTGGATCGTGCGCAAATATACTATATATTATTTTTAATTAATTGATTGTGAAACAATGCATATTAATTAAATAAAAATTGCTTTTGCACGCAGGGATTTAAACCTGTGACTTTCGGATTCGTAGTCAAGAGCCTTACCCCTCGACCATGGAAACCGTCATCCAGTCTATCTCGTCCGTACCGCATCTCGTCTGTCGACTAGGCTGTCTTGATGCAGTAATTTTGCATATTATTTTATAATACTTCTGAATATTTACTTAATAAAATATATTCAGCAAGTGGTCAAATCAATAACTTTGAATTTGGGTGGGGGCATTGGTAAAGGCAGTATCATTACTTTTAATCCATTTTTTTACATCATATTTGAATTTTTTTAGTGTATCAGATTTTTTTATGCTTTCTCCAAGAATGTTGAAAATTTTTGTCGCAGAGTGCCTAAAATTCCATCAATCAAAAGTAGTATGAGTTACAGATAAATACTACATAATACTAAATAATACAGATAAACTAATAATATTAATAATATCTTTATTGTAATTAAGTTTAACTATCACTAAAATACATGTATAATAAAGTGTACAGTGGTTTATAAAGTAGGTATATTAAAGGGAAAATAGAAGATAATATAGTAACAAACAGTAGGTAATATTTAAAGAACAGAAATGCATAGTTATAAGTTGAAGTTTCACATAACCCGCGTCACTGGGCTAGCCTGTGTTGAGACAGTATTTTGCATATTATAGCTATGAATATACACTTATATTAAGATATGTTCCGTAAATGGTTAAATCAATAACTTCGAATTTGGGTGAGTGCACCGGTAAATGCACTATCATTACTTTTAATCCACTTTTTTTAAATGGTCTTTGAATTTTTTTTAATCTGATTTTTTTATGCTAACTGGAAGAATGTTGGGCTGCGCTTGCTATGGATAGAGGCAGCATAAATAGTACAGGCCAGGGATGCATGAAGGCTGGTTCCAAAATGAGTGTCATGTGACCTTTGCCTCCAGCCGTCCAAATGGTACTTTAAGGCAAGTCTATTCATTCTGATGTCAATGCGTAGATTACACTTCTTTGGATTAGGTATCTGTTCAGTGGTTGATGGTGATCTTGGAGGAAAATATATTTAATCTCCTTGATAGTGACATATTTCCCTGCCTACCCTTTAGTTTTTGTAATGTTATTAGAATTCAGTCACCCAGAGACTCGGGACTTCTACGCTTTTTCAGTATCGGGGACCCCTTTTGGGTAATTTAGCAAAAAAAATGGTATTAGTATAAGGTGACCGTTTATTTTGCAAATCCAGGACATTCCTATTTTATGGGGGGAGTGACACCTAACCAGGGCCTTCCGAGGTGTAGCCCCTAACAAAATATGATTTTTTTTTCCAAGACTCGTCTCTTCATCTCTATCATTTTAGATGGGGCCCCCTCCAAGGTTGGGGCTCTAGGAAAAAAGACATATTTTTTCCGAGTTCTCTATCCACAATATATCATTTTGGCACCTAGCCGAAGGCCCTTTCGGGGTAGAGGCCTTAGATTTTTTTTAAATATTATTCTTAGAGTCCTGTGACCTCAGTCTGTACCATTATAGCACCTAGCTAGTGCCCCTTCCAAAGTGTGGGCCCTAGGAAAACTTTAAATACCTATTACTTTCCGAGCCCTGTGTCCTCAATGCGCAGTGTATCATTTTCACAGCATCCCCAAAGATGACATATACTCTAAGGTAAATTATTTTCATCAAGGCTTCTTGTGTAATGTTTATTTATTTAACAGCTTAATTGGGGGCCTATGCATTGGCAGAAATGCGGCCCGGCCCTATATTGTTACATTTTTATTTATTTATAAACGTATAATAAATATTGACATTTTTGTAGTAAGTACCTGATGTTCATAACTACGTAATAATTTTTTTTCTAACGAACATATACCCTCCACACAGCATTCCCAAAGATGATATAGACCTTGATGGAAATTATTTCCTTCAGGTACTCCTGTGTGGAATTACCGTAAAAAAATAATTAATATGACTATCGCACAACCATCCAACAATCCAGATATCCAATTATCAATTTACCCTGGGTTTTTGCGGGTTCTTACCACAATTTCCTCAGCGTATCGACACAAAAATATCGATTCGACTTTCATAGATATCCCATCACTAAAATTTGACAAGTTTCAATCATTACGAATAATAACCTCACAAAATTTTGAAAGTTGTCCTACAGAGCTGCGGGCTGCATCTGTAATTCGTTGATTTGATATTTAATAAGTGAAGTCATCCAGCGAAAATGCCGAAAAAGAAGACCGGGCAACGTAAGAAGGCAGAGAAACAAAAGCTCAGGCAGAAAGAAATCCGAAATGCAAAAGAAAATGTCGAGTTGGCCGAACATCCTTGTAACGCTACAATGGAATGCGAAAAGTGTCAAAAGTATGTATTCTTACGGCATTTTCAACCTTCATTGCCCTGGTTCTTGTCAGAACTTTAATATTGAGTTTATTCCAAATTTGTAGGTGAAGCTATTATTTACCACTCCCACATTTTTAAGCTGCTCATCAATTTGTTAAATGCCCAGTTCCTGCATCCTTTAATGATATATTAAACCTTCTAAAGGTAGCTTGTATGTTGTAATTTCATTTCATAATCTTTAACTTGGTCTATTTTCTCTTAAAGAATACATTTTGAACTCTTTTGAGTTATGCACCCAAGTGTAAATTGTGTTAACTGTATTATTTCTGCATAAATTAATTTACCGCGATGTTTCATGCCTTATTGAACGTGATACATGGAAAATGCGTTTATACATGATGTGTGTTTTTATTTATTTAATTGTCGGATCATAGTAATACTTAATTCAAGTGTTTCGCTAACTGCAATATGATTTTTATTTAACATTTGCAAGTGTAAACTACTAGATACAGCGTGTCATACAATTTTTCAAAAGGATACTAGTTGACTATTCACCTATGAATAAAAAGCAATGTTTCGTGCGACCTTTTGACTGGTAAAATGAACTTTTTGGTAAATGTTTTCAAAAACCACAACTGCCTTTTGCAATGAGTACGCTGTGTCTAGATATATTCGGTCGATGGTTGCAGCTAGTAATGTGCACCCGGGAATATTCCATCGCTTATATTTCCGAACCTACTATAAATTCCCCAAAGTCAGGAATTAATTTTTTTTTAAACAAAATACTTCTAATTGAAGCTGTTTCCTAATTTTTTGTTTTGTTTTGATGAAAATGTATTCTATTTATTATTTACAGTTAATGACTACAGTAATATTAGTTTTTCGAGAAATGACTACTTATTTAATTAATGCATTGTGAAAAATTTTATTTGTTTTCATATTTTTAGATTTCTTTTGACTTAACGACAATTCTTATCATTATTATTTAAATTTCTCACAATTTTTAAATAAGTATTTTATTCTCTTTCTAAACCACCAGACCGAGCACAAGCGGCGAAGCTTACAACTGTTAGTACGAACCTAATAGCCTCTTTAATATTTTTTTCTTTTATGTGCAAAAAAACAGTGAAGTCATATGTAGGTTACCTAATATTTATTTTATGAATTTTCGATTTCTATAATATATTTAGTATATATTTCACAGGAAATCTATTAAAATGTTTGAAAAAACCAATTCGTACATCCCGGGCCACTAGAGGCGCTAGTGTAGCATGTCGCCATCAAATGTCAGAAACTGGGCATACTATCCATTTTATGGTATTTGTTTTAATTCAGAATTAATTTATGCCGTGTATTGTGTTGCCAGGAAGCAGAAGAGTCGAGCGTTCTGCTATTTCTGCCAGTCGCTGCAGCGTCTACCCATCTGCGCACAGTGTGGCAAGGTCAAGTGCATGCTCAAGACCGGAGACTGCGTGGTCAAACATGCCGGAGTCTTCACCACTGGACTTGGGATGGTTGTAAGTTATCATTTTGCTCATCATTAAATTCAGTTCCTCTACCCTCATATATAACTTGGCAATAAAATGTAGACATTTAATAAAGTGTAACAACAAAATTTCATTACTGTGGCACCATCAGGCTTCTCAATTTGTCTTTGAAATTTCTTGTACACCGCAGAGCAAATAATATATAGAGATGTCCTAACATGTGAAGGGGAAGAAACCAAAATAAGAGGTGCGAGCTTAGGCGGGTCACTGTCATTTGATTTGGAAATAAATGCATTCCGACGGTCTCCAGGCAGCTTGCATTGCAAAGAATTAGTATTTACTCTTCGAAAAGCAAATGATCAACTCGTCCTTTTTACAATTGTGCAGAATTTATAGCAATCTCCTTTATTCCCGTAACTGTGTAACAGATTCCAAACTAACCCAAACAGCCAATAATTAATAAATAAGAAAAAGTTCAGATTGTTTACAAAAACTTAATATTTTGCTGGACAATAAAATGACTTCAAAGTAAAAACTGTGTTGATATGAATACACATAATTTGTTTTAAATGCTGTAATACATAAACCAACATTTTATATTTTACAAATGTGTGTGTTAAAAATATGTTGGAAAAGGGGTGTTAGCTTGACTTTTACAATGCCATGAACAATTTGACAAAAAAAAATTCGTGAAAAACAAGCCAAAATGTAGCTTATAATAAGTAGAATAAGTTAGGTTTTTATGGCAATTTTATATAATATTTATTGAATGTCAAAAAACATGTTTTTAAAAAAATGGTTAAATAAATTTTTTTCATTCAATATTTAGATTGAAAATCAAATTTTCCTTTTTCGCTGACATGTTTTCAGTCTATTGATACTTTTTATAACTAGTTCTTTGTTGAGTGTAGTTGAAGTACAATCGATTTTCTAACTTGATCGTAAATTTGATCATTACGTGATCGAGAGTTGCGTTGGGAAGAGCGTATTTGTGCATTTGAGCAGTGTTGAGGCAAAATTTCGGTTCAATAGTTGCTCAGTAGAATTGGGAAGAATAGCCGTCAGTCCTGTTATTTTTTTTTAGTTCTTACTACATAGCAATCCCGATGAGTTATTAAACTCATTTTGAGACAAGCGAATTTACAATATGTATGCAAGTGATAATTAATACAATTGTGCATATCGACAGTTCCGACGAACAATGTCGGATGTGTAAATTGGTAACTTTGCATAAGAGCTGTAGTAGTTGCAATAATATGTTTTTCTAATGAAATAAATAGGGGTTTATGCAAAATATTGAAAACAACACTATATTTCTTTATTTCAAAAATAGTAAAAATGTAGACGTGAAACTCTAAACACATAGAAATGAAACTTTAAACAGATCTAATAAGAAGTTTCCATTTGCACATTCGACATTGTTCGTTGGGACCGTCGATATATCTGCGTATGTACATATTACCAACTGCATGCAATATGCAGGTGTTAAGAGATGTACCTAACTTATTTTATTTAACCAGTGATTCCTGACAATGTTTCGAGTAAAAAAAAAAGGATATTATTTGTAGAATTTTTTTTTTATATACCACAAAAAATAAAATCACACGTCGTCACCGACCACTCAGCTGAGTAACCGTCCAACTTCCCACCTCGATCCTATCTGTCAAATTTTTATTTTTTTAACAATAATTTTTTTTTTAAATATGTCGCCAGAAACAAAAATTTCTTTAATATTTTTTATTCCAAATAAGGTTCATTTTCTATGTTATTTATTTAGGTACATCACTTAACACCCTGTACATCAAAGATAGCAAATTCCAACCACGTAAATAAACTTTTTGACTATTTCAGCATTGTCAAAAATGTTATTCTCTGTACGATGATATTACAATATTTTTCAATTCAATCTCTAATATATGTACCATTATTTTTTCTTACAGGGTGCAATTTGTGATTTCTGCGAAGCATGGGTTTGTCACGGTAGGAAGTGCCTAACTAGCCATGCCTGCACGTGTCCCTTGACTGAGGCCAATTGTATGGAGTGTGAAAGAGGTAATTATTATTAATCTCTTATCTTCTTCCCCTGTCCTACTCGGGTCGGGGACCCATCGCTTCGACAAGACGCCCCGAAGCATCCGATGGCTTCTATTCATAGCAGACTCAGCCTCTGGAATTCTAACAGCGTGGGGCATCCGCTTGACGTCTTCCCTCTGTAAATATATAATACCAGTGGCGTGCAGTCCATAAAGACTGAAAAGCTGTGCCCACCCTAAGAAAATCGAACCATGAGAAGAAATTTACAAAGGTGACCAATTTGCGATAAAAGTGTATTTTTTCCACCAATCTCATAAGGAACTTTTGTAAGTTCATTATTTATTTGGTCATAACAATCAGCGGAAAAACGGCCATCTTCAAATATTCAATGCACAATTCATACCCGAACATGTTCTATAATTTGCTTACCTCAGTCAAAATCACGTGAAACAAACGTGGACCGCAGTGAACTAGGCTAGGGCTGAAATTGATGTCGCGTGACCTTTGCCTCCAGACATCGAAATGGTACATTAGGGCAGGTCTATTCATTCTGATGACAGTGATCCACTTATAAATCTTATTATGCTCAGATTTTTAAACAAATATTTAAGTTTGCACCTTGTCCGACAGACACCATTTTCTTGTATCATTCAAAATTATCCAGATTTTAATTTATATTTTTAAAAACAAACATACGGTTACAAATAACCTGACAATATATGATTTCCTCCAACTACCATCATAATAAGCAATAAATGTTGCTTGTGCATTGATTGAGACCAGCATGGGATTGTGCCCTGCACCCGCGACACTTGACTGGGAACCCAACGCATTTGTCTACTCGGTTAATAACCGATCAAATCTTCTAATGTGTATTCTCAACTGTGGTGAACATTTGATGAAACGGAGGCTTGTATTCTTTGTATTCCTTGTCTCCTTTCACTTGCCTTTTTGCTGATTATCATTTGCAAGTGCTAATTTAGAGGTTCCAATAATGCCACTCTCTATAATGTGAAATATACGTTATTTTATTTATGCTGTTGTAATCACACAATATTATTGTAATTGGCATCTGGTGTGGAAAGAAGTTATTGAAAACACATTGCCCTTGGGTGGTTTACGATTGCTATTATTATCCACAAGTATGTACATGTTTACTGTTTCTATAAAGCATTTACATAAACTTAACAGTGCATTCATTTGCTGACACAATGATATTATTTATTTATTTTAATACCACAACTAAAATAACAGCTGTTCGTATATCGCACAAATTGGAATTTAAAAATCTGCATTGTGTGAATTGGAGTGGTTTAAACCACAGAGCACATTGTTGAAGAATGTTCGCTGGAGGGGGGTAATACACTTACCCCAAATGGGGGTAATACACTTACCCCAAATTCCGAAGGGGGGTAATACACTTACCCCAAATGACAGTTTTGTGCGATATCTAAATTGTTTTTTTACTTCACATACTCTATAATTCAGGTAACTATTCGGTAATCGATTGTGCATCTAAAAAAAAAACTGTCCCTTTACTGTTTTTTACGATTTTAAATAATATCTATCATATTCCAACGAAATTGCTCTCCGATGAACTCTCAAATCATTTACTGGATTCTTTGCACGACCCGCCCTGTATAATTATGAAATGTAATTTAATTAAAACAACTAAAAAAAATCTCAGTATAACTGATCGTAAAACTAAAATTGATTTAAGATATTTAACAAGTCATGATTTGTCCATGATTGTCAAATGACTGCAGTCTTTAATGTTGATGTTATAATCTGCAGGTGTTTGGGAGCACGGTGGCCGGGTGTTCCGCTGCTGCTTCTGCAATGGTTTCCTGTGTGAAGACGACCAGTTTGAGCACCAGGCCTCCTGCCAAATATTAGAATCGGAAGACTACAAATGTAAGTATTTTGTATTGTCTATGCGCTTTGTGGGTGCATAACTTGTTTATAAACTACTGCGCTACATAATATATGTACATACATATAAACTTACATGGATAACTCTATCTGGATTGCCAGTCTCAGGTGTTTGGCTCACTTGATCCTTACATATCTTTTATAGAAGGAACTTTTCTGGAATAATTTTTCTTTTCTTTTATTATTCTAAATAAGTTGTTCATTGTCAACTCTCTCCCATCATGATGTTATTTTTTCTTTTTTGAGGAAAATAATTTCTCTCATGACCTATGTCATCTTTGAGGTTACTATATGGAGGGTCTTTTTGAGGAGAGGAAGGAGTGAACATGAGTCTTAAAAAGTCCCATGTTGTAAGAGGGAGGAAACACAGAGGCCGGCAAATCATTCCACAGCTGGACTGCTGAACTCAAGAACGAGTCATAGAAACGACCTGTTCTCATGTGACAAATATCAACCGTGTACAAATGTTAGACATGCGTTTGGTGTATTTCCCGACTATGGACCGGTGCCGAAGGGATCAATGACGCTAGTTCCTCAGAGTATCTTCTATTGAAATACCAGTAGAACAAGGACAGCATTCCCACCCAATGCCTGTGCTCTAAAGATCCATGAAAATGTTTGATGTGCAGTCTGTTTGTTAAGATAGGAGAATCTATCAAACGAACCCCCCATTTCTGCAGAGTCAAGGGGTATTATATGGTATTTTGGAGCTCCAGGCTAGAGGTGGCCACCAAATTCAACAGTGGAGTGCACTAATGTCGCAATAAGCCGACAGTGCGAATCATGTAAGTGAGGACAATTTACTTGCTATGTACAAATATTTGCAACTTCCACTATTGCATCTGTTCAGCATTTATAGCAAAATTATCATTTTAATTATTGGTATTTTTCATCCAATGTTATTCTTTGTTCCAGTAATTTAAAGTTATGTGGCTCCACTCTTGTAGAAGATCAGTTTTTACTCAGTGCACCAAACGCAGTCAAAAATAGACAATTTAAAAAAAATCAAGTCGTACCCTTCTATAGTTTAAACCATAGGTTCACAACGGGGGCAGTCGTGGCCTCAGGGGCAAATGGGGGGGTGGTGAAAGGCTGAAATGGGATGCGAAGGCAACAAAAATATTTTTAGTAAATTTTATGTATTATTTCAAATTTGTCATAAGTACATCATTGAAAGAACCGTGCAACAAAATTAACTATTCAATTATTCTATTGATTTATAGATGGATTAATAGTTTTTTTTTTGTATTTTTCTTTACAGTGTTATAACAACTAACCAGGTTTCTCAGGACCTGTTGTTAGGTGAACAATAATGTATTACATAATATAGCTTGTTAACGGGGGTGATGAAAAAATCATATAGAGTCGACTGCAGAAATGAGAGTTATTATCTCTCAGTCACAGTATATATATGTATAGATTTCATCGCATTGTTGCATAAGGGGGAGGGCTGATGAAAAATATAGTCCGAAAGTGGGCGGTGAGACAAATAAGGTTGGGAACCTCTGGTTTAAACTGTCAAAGTTATAAATAACATCAACTGCATAATTAATCCCCACTACTCTTTATCTAAAATTCTGAGATATGGTGGTTTGGACATGTGCTGGGGATGCCAGGAGAATGACTAAAAATAATTATCAATATTTTCAAAGAAGCATACAGTAAACAGTTCTATCACCCACATTGCCCCTGCAGATATTGCTTATTTGCAAGGACTATGATGAATGATTTGAGCTGCTCGATTAAGAAACTCAAGAATTTTAATGTTGTCATATGAACGGGCATAGTTTGAGAAAGGCAAACTGGCAACAGTTTTGCACTCCAGTTCCTGATTATACCGCCTGTATTCCCAGCCTTTCCACATGAGAGTACACTTAATTCTGCTTTTACACGGAGGATATGTTCCACAGAATAAAAGTAAAAGTAAACTACAAAAAATATGAGATATGAAAATGGGGCATAGGTTCTATTGGATGAAAATCACTACGGGATGTCAAAAAAATAAAAGATATTATATAGTATAAATTAAAAATATACTTTGTATTTACCACTTTAATTAAAATATATAAATATTTCTCTACATGTTTCGATAGCAATGCTATCATCTTCAGGAATAAATGAATACTAAAAAATAATTTCAAGTATAGAAAAATGATAAAAAATTTAATATTAATTAAATATTTTGATATTATATAGTCCTATACTGTTATGTATTGGGTAACGTATGCATGAGGGTAGGAATAATCTATGATCCTAATCAGACAGTGTTATTTCAAAATCATGTAAAAACAGATTGACTGTTGAAGAATGAGATTTCATTCTCTAATAATTTATGTTTTCAATTTGTTCAGGTCAATCCTGCAATCGCCTGGGTCAGTACTCGTGTCTCCGCTGCAAGACTTGCTACTGCGACGACCACGTCAAGAGGAAGGGCTTCAAGTACGAGAAGAACAAGCCCATCCCGTGCCCCAAGTGCAACTACGAGACCTCACAGACCAAGGATCTCAGCATGTCCAGTGAGTGCCCTTTCTTCTCGTTTATTAGTTCAATTTGGCCAGAACCCGTAAATAATAGAAACAAGGAGATGGACCTGGTCTCACAAGTGTCGCTAACATTGTTCACCCATACAACTGCAAATCGCATCTACGCACAGCGGCGCCCTATGTACACCAAATGCATAACTGTCATTGGCTCCGCTTTCTTTGATGTCCGTGCAGTTTGGTCGTAGCTCAATGATAGACGGCTTGCTTCCATGCAATATCTCCCTGTGTTTCTATTTTCTTTGATTTTAATTGATGTAATGATTATGTTTCTCATGCATCAAAACTGCAGGCTTAAGGATCTTCATCTTAAACGCTGATTACTGTACATTAGTGATATTCTCGTATAATTTTGGATAATCATTTGATTTCTACAATCGCTGATTATAACTTTTTTTCAGGAATATCTATTTAATATCATGTTTGTTTATTGTGCTTCCAGCCCGGACCCACAAGTTCGGCAGACAGGGTAACACGGACGGAGATGAGGACGGAGAGGAATACGGAGGCTATGGATTCTATTCCGGAACGTCCAATGATTATGGAGCGGGACGTAAGTTGTTTTTTAACATGTCATTTGTGCAAAAATGCTCTCAATTCTTGACTTACACCTTGCAATATTCATCGACAGCGGGGTTTTCAAGAGTGGAAAAAATCTTACATGGTTTTGAAATTAGGACTTTTTTTTATTTTTTAAGGGACCGATAAAACAACACTCCCACTATGAAGCAATATGTGAGCAAATAAATGCAGTGCTATGCACACATATATATTTGCATTCGTTTTCCTAGAAATGCATGTATGAATGTCACAAAGAGTCCCACGTACAACCGTTATCCTATCATATCGTATTTAAAAGGAAGGCAAACATTCCCGGGTTACAAATAATCTGACAATATTTGAAAAACTCAATACCATCTTTATAACCGGAAAATGTTGCTTATGCAATAATGGAGGACTTATCTAGCAAAGGAGTTGAACCCACGACGCCTGAGTGGGAACCTGGCGCTGTTCCTACAGACAATATGTTGGGCCTGTTGAATTTATGTGTCTTTGCCTTTTCAGCAATCGAATGTTACGGATACGCCGGCCCCTCCAGCGAGACTAGTTCCGATGACGACGATGATGATGACGATGAATCCGGCTCCTCGGAAGAAGAGGAATCCGAGCAGGATAGTCAGGACGAGGCGGGAGGCAAGAAAGAAGAACCCAAGAAGGAATAAATCATTCATTTTTGTATTGAATTCCATCTTGTATGCGAGAAGCACTGTTGTTTTGTGATCTTTACAAAGATAACCTAGTAGCAATTTTAAATACATACTTGTGATTTTAATAGGTTTGTTTTACAGATCACATTACATTTTTTATAATTATTTTATTAGAAACATTCTTAACATTGCTGAAAACATTTTTTTTATTGTTTTCGTGAACTTTTTTTAAAAATTCGTTCTTTGTGCAATCTGTTTTGAGTGTTAATTTAATTAACATTCTTTCATTAATTAATCATGCCATCTTGACTTGTCATCTATGTTATTATTTCGCCACATCTCGTGACGAGCTGTGAACAGAAAGCTGTATGAAAGACCTTGCAGCAAAAATATGCTATGGATTTCAGTCTAGTCTTCCTTCACATGCAAATCTTTCCTGTTTAGTCTTACTTTATATCATTAGTCTTCTTTTTCTATTTATAAATCTGTACCTACAAAACTAAAGTACATGTGTCACAAATAATTGTCCTGGTGATTGATTTGATCACGAACCACCTATCGATCGAAACCTATGGCCTCTATTCTATGATCTATGTCAACGACCCAGAACTATCACAAATAACTACCAGCTTTACAGAAGGGCAATTTTATTATAATTGTTACTGGTTATATGTATGATATATCGCCGTCAACGGGAAGATACCTCCAATGTGTCAAAAATGTTCAGGAGGAAGTAAAAACTGATTTTTGAGAGTTATGGATTGTTTTTAAAACATAAAAAATAAGCTTTGCAGTTTTAGATGCAACAATGTATGATCTTAAATAAAAACCTTAACTTGAAGTGCAAGTAACATTTTTGTGTAAATTTACAAATGTTTAACTGATTTTCGTTAAGTCAACCACATGAGAGATATTTTCCCGTTGACTACGATATGTAAATAGTTGGGGATATAGCAATATGTACATACATATGTAATATGTTCGTATTATGTTACCGAAACCTCTCAAAGTAATTTCCCATCTATTTTATTTGTAGATACGGAAATGTGTATTCTTCCTTATCCATACTTCCATAAAGTAGATCATATTCTACTTCTTATCTTCTCACGAAAACACTCTGTGTCTTGACCACACAAGAGTCGTAACTGCCCCGAAAGCCACTGGGACTACTTTCTTCATCGAGTGCTGTCCAGCGAGTCCTGTCATCAATTATAATATATTTTTAATTATTGAAGATAATATTAACAACTCTCAAAATGAAACAAAAAAAATTATATAGTGAATTGAAATGGCCGGAGTAATAGTCAATATAAATAGACTGTAATCAACACGGTGTATTATCTCGAATTACAGGTGATGATGACGAGATGTTAGACAACTTTCACACTCTTTTACAGTCCTTCTCGCTCTTTCATGCCGTCTTTTTAATACTAGATGTCAGTCACACGGTCGTTGCACTATGTCGGTTTTATTTCCTACTGGGACAATGGCTCCCCATGTTGGAGATTACTGTGTGAAATAAAGAAAACTAGAAAAAAGTTCTAAATTTACAGGACTTTAGACCCGGTTGCTAAAAGCTATTTTTTATGTGAATACTGCAAAAGAGTCCCAACTGTCAGGAACCATGACTATGGCATCTCCAATATGGAAGTCCGGTTCATTTTTTTTTTTATTAACCAATATTTTTTAAAGTTCTTTTTCATAGTTAAATTAATTCTCAAAGTTAAGTTTTTTAAACCCATCAAAACGGTCAGAATCCGAACGGTAAGTAGCGGGGGAGTGCGTGACGTCGCAAGAGTCACAGAATAAATTAGGCACAAAAAACCGCGAGACGTCGTTCCAATAGTACCAACTAAACAGTTTGTGTTGATGATTTTTTTTTTATTCGTTTTTAAATAACGATTTATAAATTCTATCTATAATTATAAATAATACAACTTATATATGTATGTATTCAGAATCGGTGTTTGCTGTATATAGTTTTTAAGCCATAATATTTTTCACTAGAGTTCCTTATTGGGGTATGTTGTGAAGCTGAAGGGAGTGGGCAGAGGAAGGTTGGGAAGTACCTGGCTATTCCGATCTAATCACCAAAAGCGTCTAAAGTCATTTCAAGCAATGTTTCGATTCTAAGTGGTGGTTTTTCACCAGGACAATACTGAGAGTATGTCACACTATCACCGTAGTAATGTTGCAATTCTGAATGGTGGTGTTTTACCAGGGCGATACTGAAATGATCTTCCACGCACCTCTACTTTATTGGCTAGTCCTCTAAATGTTAAATGCAGCCATCTTGATATATAAGTCTTCAGATTACTTTTAAATCATTCCACATTTTTCAAAGTCAAAATTTTGTGGACAAATAACTTCAGATTTCTCTTTTTTGTAATTGTAAAATGTAAGCAGTGTTGATTTTATTTCCTTTTGTTTTTTTTTATATTTCTTAATAATAAATATAAATTACATTGCATTTCAAAATTTGTGTCAAATGTGCAATATTTTGTTTGCATTTTTCATTAAAATGTTTGCTGAACAGAATTTTATTTAACTTTTAATGAATTGACTTCATTTGTACACTTTAGGTATGATGGTAGGTAAATAAATTCCGGTCACAAATTGTATTGTTAGGCAATTTTTTAAATGCATTACCAATTTAGAAATAAATTAATCAGACAACTTTTTTTATAATTATTGT
>JAHDVE020002639.1:0-46363 GCA_022606495.2 Halesus radiatus
ACCCCTACACTAATTTTCCTAATATTTTGAATGTCAAGTGTACAATCAAGAAGCAGCAAAATTCTCCTTTAAGAGTTAGGAAAGGGGTGATTTTATGTAATCTTATGTAAACAGTAACCTTCTTCTTGTTTTGAAGGTTAGGTGTGCAAAATTTCATCAAGCTCTGAATAAAACTGTTGATTTGTATACAATAACAAACAAAAAATGGAAGACTCATTTTTAATTATAATAATATTCATATAAATGCGCCTGTAAAATATATTTTTTATTGCCCTAACATTACGAAAACCTGTAATAAAGATAAATATAGGACCTAATCGAAGCGATTGGTGTCCAAAAACGTTATAAAGAGGAAAGAAAATGTTTTTGATGTACGTAATAGCAATATTATTATTCAGAAAAGCACAAAGCAGGCGAAATCTTAAAATCAGTAAACCCGCCCTTATATTGAACACTTCGCCCTCGAGAAATTAACTTGAATGTTTCTCGAGCACGCGAGATCGATGGATTAACACAGGTTTACTCGGGTTTACTTCTACGTGATAAAATTTTGAAAAAAATTAATAAAAATCACGTAGACACATATTATACCAAAAACACGCAAAAATCCAGTAAGTACCTACCTACATTAATATTTTCACATATAGCTTGGCAATAAAATGTAGGCATTTAATAAAGTGGAACTACACGTTTTCATCACAATGGCAATACCAAGCTGCTGAAACTTATGTCTTTAAAATAGTGTTCCTTACATTAAAAAAATTTCGCTCTCGAATTTGACAGTTCATTAAAGAAACTATGCAAAAAATCGTAATTCGTTTTATTTTTGTTTATGTTTTTGATCTGTGAATTTGATTTTGCTTTTTTTTCTAATATCAATCTAATACATGGTTATTTCGATATAAAACTTTCAGAAATACAAAAGAAGTCGTCGTTTCGGTTTCTTGCAAAGCGTCAAATAATAAAAGAAGGGGTTCAAACATGTCTTAAAATGGACGTAGAATTGTAGAATCATCGCCTTTCGGAAAGTACAACTAATTTCTGGATACTGTTTTGTGAAAGTAAAAAAAAACATGCACTTGAACTGTTATACTTTTTTAAAACTTACGATCTTGGTGTTGTCAAATAAAATGAACGATCAATTAAACGATCGCAGCGCCCTTTTTTGTCTACTATAAAATGTCAAACTGTAATTACAATAACTAACTGAAAATTCCTGTGTCTTGACACAGGAATTCTCCCTGTGAGACAGACATTGAACATTCCTTTGTATGTATGTCTCATAACGATTAATAACAAAAAAACTTATATTTTATATTTAAATTTTATATTTATATTTTATATTTATATATACACGGTTATATTTTATATAAATTTAAAAAATGTTTATTTCCTTTAATTCTTCCCACTACCTATTTATAAAAAAGTAACGTAACTGGGGAGAGTGTCAATGAAATTGACATTTTCTTTACTCATTCGTACAGGTAAATCATTTTAAAGAGCGCACGTTTAAATGTATTAGTGCACCCCGATAGTATCGCG
This sequence comes from Halesus radiatus, assembly GCA_022606495.2. Lineage (NCBI taxonomy): Eukaryota > Metazoa > Arthropoda > Insecta > Trichoptera > Limnephilidae > Halesus > Halesus radiatus. The sequence goes on from JAHDVE020002639.1 coordinate 1,543, forward strand.
AGCTCGCTTCAAACTAGTTCGAACTGGTTTGGAACATTCGTCCGCAGTCCCCTCTTATTGCGCAGCAGTCTTTGGATACTGACCGCGTAGCGACGTTTATCATAATCTTCCAATATGGTCGTTGTGATTTGATTAAGTCACGGTTATATCGGACGTTATATTTTTTGATCCATCCAGTACACCACTACACAAGCAAGAATCTCTTTTTTATCTATATTTTAGTAATGATTTTCAGAAGATATTTTTGTAGATTATCAATAGAGAGGCCATTCTATCGGTTTCGGATTGCAATGTTACAATTATTATACAAAATGCGTAAATTAGTAATTAAAGCAAATCTACCACTACGGAATCTGCTGCAAATATAAAATATATGTGTAATTATTTTGTTTTCATTATCTGTGAAATAATAAACATTTCCTCACGCCCGCAACATCTGGGTCCAGAGACCAGAAAATTAACTCTCTATCGCGTTGTACGTCACACATGTATATGTGTTTAGCAAACAAAGCTTAAAAAACTTGTGATTGGTTGTTGAACGTCTCGTGGCAAGTGATTTAACATGCAAGTACCGTTAAGAGTAATTATTTGGTCCAATACATAAATGCACCGCGGAGAAACACATAAAATATGCACTTCGTGTTTAGTATATTTAAATATATTTAAATAATTAGAGAAAATCAACTCAGTTGACAGCACTGTAAGTGAAAGGTTGAAAATGGAATAATCATACAAATCATTATTTGACTGTACCGGCCAGCCTAGTAGCTCGGTGGAGAATTTATAGCAATAAACCTGTTTTATGAATTCCATAACCCATAGGGGTATAAATGATTTTAGATTGAAAGCATAAACATCGACGTCAAACATTAGTACCTAAATTTACTGGTGAACGTAAATTTTAACTGCGGTTTTGATGATTTTAAAATTATGGGTTTTATTATTTTTCAGAGCAGCTGCGACGATGCAAACATAAAATTAATGCGCTGAAATGTTCAAACGTGTCATACATATTGTCCCCACCCAATACCCATGCCATCTACGCACAGCAACCCAATTATGAAATTATGTTAATAAGGAAATGACGGCCTCCATGGTCGAGGGGTAAGGCTCTCGACTACGAATCCGAGGGTCGCGGGTTCAAATCCCGGCGTGCGCAAGTAAATTTTATTTAATTAATTTGTGTTATTTCAAAATTAATTAATTTATAAATAATATATAGTATATTTGCGCACGTTCCAGAGTGGAAGATACTCTCAGTATCGCCCTGGTGAAAGACCACCATTCAGGATTGAAACGTTGCTTGAAATGGCTTTTAGCCGTGTTTGGTGACTACATCTGAATAGCCAGGTATTTTCCCACCTTTCTCTTCCCTTCTCCTTCCCCTCCCCAATACCTTCACCCACACAACATTCCCCAATTTGGAATGCCATAGTCTCACTGGCTCCAGACGGTTGGGAGCAGTTGGGACTCTTGTGCGGTATTCATATAAAAAAAAAGGAAATAGGAAACATAGTTTTTATGTTAATTTCCTGACTTATGAGTCCATCTTTGAATTGATTTTTTTGGAATTTGGAATGAAATAAGTATTCAGTACTGTATCAATTGTATATATAGTTCAGAACCAGATTTTCACAAGAAAAAATAGTGTTGGCAGTTCTAAACTAGACACGAAAACAGCATCCTTCAAGAGAACTAAAGAGAAACAGAAGGAGACCAGCAGATTGTAGACGTTTCTTAGAGGCGGCCAGGACTCTAAAGGTATAACACAGGCGATAATTTTCTGAGAGATGGAAGATAGGGATGAGAATAAGAGTTATAGGGTGTATATGGTCATCAAATTATGCACTCATCAGCCTAACGGGAACACAGGCGACATCTACGAACATAAGTATTAAATTTTATCAGCATTAACTATTTTTTTTATAACATCACATCTTCAAACCTAAAAAATATTTTTTTGTAATATTCTCTAGAATAATAATTAAACACATGTATAATACAAGATTCCTCAAAAACCTCAAATAATAATTAAGCTAATTATTATTTGAGGTTTTTCAAAACATACCTTACGAGGCAAACCTGTGTTGAGGCAATAATTTTAGAAATTTGTCTGTGCACTGATTAATTATGTCTATGGTTGCTCCTTGTTTCAGTGCTGGGAATAGTGGTTATTGTACCTAGTAAACTGTATCGATATATTCGATTAATTAATTCTGGGGAATTAATCATTGAACACCCACAAATTAATAATACATGCCGTTTAATCCGAAATTCCTCAACTTATTCCCGCAAAGCTATTCAGGTTTTCCACATTAACAAAAAAGTATTGTTTGATTATGTACAAATTATAAAAATAAAATTTTAATCGTCTATGTATGTATGCAAATAAGATAAGTAAGCATTTAAATATATTAAAGTATAAATAAGTAAAATAAAGATATAATTTGATAAGCTAGTAAAAAGTTATCAGAACACTGATAGATCTATTTTTAATCAAGAAGTGTTAAAAGCCTAAAATCGTTTTCTCTCCTTATCGTCGGTTATTTATCAATGATTACAAAATTAAAAGCTATTATCAAACAATTATTTTTAATTATTTTAATTATTGCTTGTTAAACTGACAACATTTATAATTGACAATATACAACAATTATTTAATTTGTTTGCAAAAATAGAATTATGAATTTCGTATTCATTCGTAGGATTTAATATCAAAAGGACATGAGAGTTTGGGAGTGTTTTGGATTAAATTGATCATCGAATCGTGAAATTGCAATGACATATGCATACGCAATGTGCATTAAATTTTATGCATGAATGGAAATATTGTTCGAACGGTATTACTGCTCCAAAATATTTCAAGATATCTCTGTTTTCAGCAGTAAATTATGGAGTCGAGCTTTATACCCGCGAAGCGTTCATTCGAATAAATTAAATGATTATCACGTAATTTATCGGTAATAAATGTATTATTTTTCCACATAAAAGGAAATTACCAATTACTGATATGAAGGCAACACAAATTTTAAAAAATCGTTTTTTGTTTTGTGTTGATTCTGTTGAATAATGCCCATTTAAATTTACATATCCCTTTTGCTCCTTTGAGCAACTAAATTAAAAGAGGCAGATTCTCATAATCTTATTCTGTCATTTCGTTTTGCCTCTCGTTTTATCGAAATGTGATGTCATATGCCCAATGGCTCTACCAGTAGTATTCTTTATTGGTCATCAAGCAAAAATAGCAGTATTTTTTTTTCAGTAACCCAATTGTTTGGAGTCAGCGGAATAAAAGCATCTCCATTTGGGGAAACGTGTGAGACCGAATAATGCAAAGGAGATGTGAAGAGCGAGGTTGGAAATTACCTTTTCAGAGAGGCCATTAAACATAGTTAGAAGCATTTCAAGGATAGCTTCAATTCCCAATAGTGGTCTCTGGCCAGGACGGTACTGAAAGTCTTTATCTTCCACACTGAAACATGGATTAAAAAACAGGTGTTTCTTTTATTTACCTTTGCCGCGTTTTGAACCTGAGTCATAGGGTCAACCGCTCTTTCGAGAAAGTCGTCAAAGACTATGAATATTTATTTTATGACTTCAAAATTACTAACTAACTAACCATCACGCCGTTTAGGACGGACCGCCAAATAACTCGATCTTGGCATACACTTCTTGCTTCATTCACATTCATACAACGCCTCATACATTCTCTTCTGTTATTCCGACTTCTGACATGGCCCGACTCGAGTATTTGATTCACTTGATCGTGCCATGTCTTTCTCGGCCGTCCCCGGCTTCTTCTTCCATTCACATTCGGGTCATATATTCTCCTTACACTCCTCTCTTCGTTCATTCGCTCTACATGCCCAAACCATATAAGCGTCCCTTTCTTAATCTTGCTCACTACGCTTACATCAGCCTTGCATTATTTACGAATCTCAGCATTTTTCACACGATCATACATGGTTTTACCACATATTCGTCACAAAGATCTCATTTCTACAGCATTCAGTCTACTTTCATCCTTTCTCTGCCAGTTTCATGCCTCACTGCCATACATCAGGGTTGGTATCAACACTCCATTGTGGACTGCTAGCTTCGCTTCCTTGGACAACTTTTTGTTGCGCCAACCGCGTTCAGTCCTCCGTTAATGGAGTTTCCTACATTCACCCTTCTTTCAATATCCCTCGTAAACATACTTCCCAAATACACAAACTCATCGACCTGCTCATATTATTCATCATTCACTACTATATTGCACACTGTTTTCGTACTCTCTCCTTCAAACACCATGACTAATATAATGTACTTAATGCTTCGTTTCTTATACTCCTCCGAATCGGTCTTCTTAAGTCTTCCATCTCGGATTTTATCCTTACTTTACTTGAAACTTTGTTCTACTTGCCAACTTTCCAGTAATATTTACAGCCACCATAAAATCCCCGTACTTAGTTTACTTTTGTAAACAAGAAGCACATTCTCCACAAGTGCTTTACTGTTGCTCTTCAAAACTTAGAACGTAAATAAACATGTGGTTTTGATAAATTGCCCCACTGTAATTCGCATTGCCCACTCCATTCACATTTAAAATTTTATATTATGGACTTTGTTATATTATTGTTTATCTTAATTCCATGAGAGTTATCATAAATTTTATTCACGAAGAAAACCAATGTGTCAGAGTTTTACTTTATCAAACATGAAACAAATAATTTAAGGAAAACAATAGATATTACAATATTACAAAGATTAGATGTTTTAAGAGAAGAACCAGTTAAACTATAACTTTTTAGAATTAAGGGGGAATATTACTGGGCCAAAGAAGCAGTGTTAAGATTGAAAAATACGACGTTATTGATGTTGTTGAAGCCGAAAATGTTTTTTTTTCGAAAATTTGTTTGGGCTATTTAAAATTTTGTTCGGACGCATCTTCATACAGACTTTTTATGCTTGCGGTTTTATAGGTGGAGGTATATTTTAAGATTTGTGGGCTAGGAAGGCTAACCTTTATTTTGATGGGTTTTTTTTTTGTAATATTTTTAAGCGAATTTCAGAGACCTGTTCTCAGAAGGGGCTTGCTAGTATTACTTTAGCTTATTGTTGGATTGTAAAGACTAACAATGGACACAAGAATGCTTTCTTTGTGTGAACATACTCAAAACGTTAAATCGATATTTCTTATGAAGCCCTCACTCAAAGCAATAAAGACGGAGTAGTAAACGCAAGTGTTCGTTTAAGCTTTGACTCACTGGCATAAATAAGTTGTTCGATAAAGCAAAAATTTGTTTTATAAGAGAGCGAAAACCGTGAAAGGGTGTACTGGTCGGGAATTTCTAGGTTCCTTCGAACAGGCAATGTATAGCTGAGAATTAACATCGACCGGGTTAACGTAATTGTCACCTTACACACACATGTACTACAATTGATAAAAAATTATTATGTTTTGCAAATACAAAAATATCTAATGTAAAAATACCAACGTAAAAAAAACTTCACTATTTCACCCCGCGCAGTCAATCAATAATTAAATTTGAAATAGATAACCATTTTACTATGACAAGAAGCCATAAATATTGCAACACTTTTGTACATATTTTCAAAATTAACGAATAAAGGAATTGTAACTTTTGTATTTCTTGATCATTAACTATGTAACAATTTCTAGACATTTTGTTTTGCAGAGCTTTATCCACTATGTACATTTGTTAGGTAATTTTATTACTGTGCTACGCTTTTTTTTTTTTTTTTTCTACAGTTTAACATAAAATAGAACACAAATTATGTTTAAAAAAATTTGATGCTCGATTTTTTAAATCATAATAGTAAGAAATGGGAACCCACATAGGCGCTGCCTGTGTGTGGGTAACATGCATAATTTAAGTAAATAAGAGTACTAGAATATTAATTCTTTTAAGTATTATAACAGGAAGAAAGTACAACATTTATTGGAAATTTTAAAGTTATATTATAGGTAAGCAAAATTTATATGAAGGCTAGTGAATGACGCCGATGTGCAGAAACCAGAAGCACAGTTATAAAATTAAGTAACAAATGTACATAGCGGATAAAACTCTTCAAACAAAAATGAATTTTAAATGAATGTATTCATGAATCACTAGCGAAGGCGGGTGTAATATTAGCACAAGTTTATTTATGAATAAATTAGAAGCAGAAACATATCAAAAGTAAGAGGGGCTCAATTTAAAAATGCAAATTTGAAACCTTTTCAGAAGACATCTTTTTAATTGGGGACGCATTTAAATTTTCATATTAATAAAGACCGTGTGAAGAAACCGTAATTATGAGGCTTTCTTCAAGTTTCATAATTGCAAATTATCGAAAACCCTGTTTCAAAGTTATTACAAATTCGTTAGTTATAACTCGCCATTAAATAAAATTGGAAGCCTTTTCCATTATCCCTCTAAAACAGTATGTCTCAACGTCGGGCGCACGCAATTTCACTGTTTTAGGGGGCAATACGCGAATCATTAATCGTTAATGTTTGTTACATTTATTTGTTAAAAAATCGCATTTCTCTAATTATTTTGTTATTGATATTACAACCCTGACTGTTTTGCATCTTAAATGCATAATTGTCACATAGTTGACTACCCACCCTTCCCTACCCAATCCGATTCTTATTGTCACTGGAAGGAGATATTGCCAGCTTGAGTTCGATCTCAAGGCTCGTCGCGAGATGACAAGGGAGTTCACCGCGCGACATCAGAGCAGCTGGACCATTCTGGATTAGTGAATTTTCAGTTAGGTGAATTTAAGTTCTAAGGATATCCACGAACAAGGAAGGCTTATTCAATTTCAGTGACATCCTCCCGTTTCTCTTTACTCCTTCCTTCACCTTTTTTTCTCATCTGGTTCTCCAGATTAACTCCACCGCCAGTTCCAGAATTGGGATTCTTTCAGAGCTATCGACACTGACTTTGACAGATTTTTTTTTCAACGCGGTGCGTATTGAGATTACAGTTAATTTGTGTTCAAATTGTAATTAATGAAACGCGATATTCAGCGTTCTTTTCAAATATATATGACTCTGAACCAAGTTTTTTTTTGTGTCCAGCGGTTTACCCATTGCTGCTAAAATCATTGTTTTTATTTGAGGGGAGGGGGGCATGTAGATTTTTGAAGCGTCGATTTAGGAGATGGCACAAAAAAGGTTTCGAAACACTGCTCTAAAATTTTCCAATCACCATAAATCAATTACAAAACGTAGAAGAGAATGTTCCTTAGATACCCCTTGACCGTTCGTAAATTTGAAGAAGATAAATTAATACCAACATTATTTGAATTCGCATGTCAACGTCATTTTGAGAAACTTGAAACGAAGTTACCCGGCTGAAATAAAAGCACTGTAAATGTTGAAGTTGATAATGTTAAAACGTTACAGACAATTTAACGCTGAGTGGATTGGACGGATCATTTACATATAATGGTAGCAACGGTTTTATGCTGGTCAAATTGTTTCATTACATTACTTACTGATCTTAATTTGGAAAATGTATGAGTAAATGTATGCGTAAATGTCTCGTAACTTGTTTCCATATTTGACTTTCAGAAATATATTTCTTCTCGTAACATCCATTCCGACTATTTTTCCATTTAAAAAAATGACGTAAAGTAATGAGTTCGTCATATAAAATGGATATCTGTTTGTCTGAAGCAGCGAAAACTCTTGAAAAGTGAGCTCTTAACTCTGTCTATCCTAAAAATTGCTCAAAAATGTTTTTTTTTATAAAATTTCAAGGTCAACGCAATCAATTAAATCACCGACTATGGAACTTTGAAATATCCATTTTAATTTTAAAAATAAATAATACATGATGCCATGATGTTTGTTGTTATTTTTTTAATATATTAAATAAAACAAAAACTTTGTCTTAAAGTACTAATTAATAATCACCAACCGGTTTCACTTATCCCAAGCTTCGTTAGGGTAAAATTTAATACAAAACAAAAGTTCATAGAGTTAGGATACATATATATATATATCCCACTATCATTATTGTGTCCTTTTACCGATCCCGTTTCATCTGAAGGACTTGATTTTACATAGTTTTCGATAAAGCATATTTTATCTTTTAAGTGTATAAAAGTAGCAAGGTATTAAGTTTTCATAAAACTTTAATTAAAAAAATATGCAAAAACTAAAAACCTTCTCTCACCGACCCACCAATCAGAGCTCCTTTCACATTAGAGGGAATAAGGGGTTCGGCGCATATTTTTTTTCGTTTTATAGCAAACCTTGCGTCCAACTTATATATTTTATTTCATTTTGCCTACAAACCGGCGTCTTGCGAAGTTGCCACTTATTTATTCAAGTTTCCATTTGAAATAATTAATTATTAAATATTATGACATCCATGGAAAAGTGCTAAGAATTAACTCTGGCACAGACGTCGCGGATTCAAACCAACCCAGCGATGCGATGCCATGATCCTTCTGTTTCCGGGGAGTTAGAATTATTTTTTAATAATAATATTGTAATACATAATAGAAGCTGGGCGTATTGTGCAGGGCCCGCGGATAATTTAATAGTACACAACTGCTGACCCTGTACAAATCGCAAATCCCCTCCTCTGTATAATTTGGCAGCCACCTCTCGTCGGGAGCCCTAAAATATCTGAAAAAAGACTTATAAAAAGAAGTTAGGGAAAGTTTGAATGAAACGCCCAAACGGAACGCTAATCTGAAATGTTGAAACGAACCCTAGTTTTCCAGGACATTTTTTCTTTTCTACACCCACCAACTCGGCAGTGAAAATAGCTGTAATATTCGGTTACAACGAATCAGAAACTATTGGAAATAAAAAAAAAAAAAAACAAATCTACCAGCTTTTCTTCACTTTCATCCCACACCATAAGTAAAACTTTCGTCGATGACAGGAATTGACATGATTCATCCGACAAAAAAATATGTTCCCTCGCTTTGTGAAATGGAAAAAGCTGTGATCAAAATAAAAATATTGGAATTCTCAATAAATACAGGAATGTCTGAAACGCAATAACAAGAACATTAAAGTCTTAACACCGGTCTATATTATAAAATAATCACGGTGACTTGTTTTCTCACCTTCTCGCTGTCAATTAAGAGTGAATTACAGTGGAAATCAAAAATCTTAATATGGATTTTTTTTATGAGCCCCTACACTAAAACCAATGAAAATACGATTGAAATTATAATGAACTTTACTATGATAGACTTTAATATAAGATGGATGCGATGCAAGATATTATAAACTTATTCATGAAATTTTTTATTGAAACATTATCATTAGGTTCATCGCCGTGGATGATCGCCGTATTTATAAAATTCTCGTATCAACAAGATATTACTTTCCAAATGCACATATTTAACGATGCTTTGTATAAACAAAAAAAATAAAAATAAAATGTGGGATGACCACAAAGAAATTACACATTTATTGAAGAAATCATAAAGTTCGAATAACACAAATTAAATGCTATCCTTTCTATATCGTATTAGTAATCTTTACCGTAGTTGAATAAAATAATTAAGTACGATCATAGAACGTAAATTGAAATAAGTCCGTAAATAAATATTTTTTTGTCGTTAGAGACGTGATCTCGTTATAAGCGCGATAGTCGTTATAACGAGGTTCAACTAAAACATTAAATTAATCTTAATTCACCCAAATGAGAGAATTTAAGTCGAGCGCAGGTCTTTTGCACTGCATAAATTTAAATTAATTAATATTCTTCATTTTCATTATTTTAAAATAAATGTATAGATTGCTTTAAATGGCTTGAGCCGTATTTAGTGACCAGATATATATAGTCAGGTACTTCCTACGTTTTCTTTTATACATCCGCCCCTCTTCCCCACGCCTTTAACTATCACAACGTAGGTACCCCAAATTTTTATTTTATTTAAATCAATATTTTGATCGTTACAGACGAGATTTCTTTATAATGTGGATGTTGTAACGAAGTTTTACTTAATATATTATTATAATATTCTTTGAAAAAGTTTGGAAAAAGCAACATTCTTGGAATCCTTTCGATTTTGTGTTATCGAAATTAAAAAAAACCATGTACCATAAGCAGTTAGCATTTCAAAGTCCGATGCCGACGGCAGCGCCAAATGGTGGGAAATGCCGGAGGCTGCGAACTAGAAAAGGTCATTGCGGAGATAAATCAAGATGGCTTTTGGCAACGTTCCATTCGTAGTTTGAACGAGATTGCAACTGACACCACCTCGCGGTGAAAGAAACAAAAAAAATAAAATGTTTTTAATCTCAGGGATACGTTAATGAAGCTGAATAATATACCTAATGCAAAATGAGAGATTCTAAAACCACATTTAAATCACAAAGTTCTGACACTTAAGTCCTTTAAATTAGAATTAGAATTTTGGAATATAAAAAAAAAATCTAGTGCCAAAATTATCATAACTTTATGGAACCGGAAGAAATCATAACATGCCTGGCTAGTGTAGGAGGAATTTTCCATTTCTAACCAGAAACGTTTTAAATTGTGATTTTAGAATTGACCTTTCATTTTTCCATCGTTGATCAGTAATTTTACCATGGTGCGGACTTTAATCGCCCTGCTTAATCCTACTTCTAGAATCTAGGCCATCTAGTGATCTCCACAGTGCTACTCTGCTACTGCGCTGTGGTTCTGTGCTACAGTACTTCCCCACTACAGTGCTACCCGCCTATTACGCCATATTTATGATATTGTCCCCCGCTGTCCCACTGAGCGTTGTACATGGTAACGTAAAGTGCTGGACTTCTTTGCTGGAGACACTCTACTTTTCTGCTGGATAAAAGTAAAAGTAGTGGTTACGATCCTTAGCTACTAATCCGGAGGTGGCAGGTTCAAATCCCGCCATGCGCAAGTTAATTTTATTTGATTAAATTGTGTTTTTTCACAATTTATTCGTTTAAAATAACATGTAGCATATTTGCGGCACGTTCCAAAGTGGTAGATACTGTCAGTATCGCCCTGGTGAAAGACCACCATTCAAAATCGAAACATTGCTTGAAAAGGCTTTATCTATGTTTGGTGACCAGATCTGAATAGACAAGTACTTCCCCCACCTTCTTTCTTCCCTCCTCAATACCTTCACACTCACAACATACCCCAATTGGGGATGCCATAGTTTCACTGGTTCTAGACGGTAGGGAGCAATTGGGACTCTTGTGTGGTATCGCATAATAAAATAAATTAAAAATATATCAAAAAGAAAATCATCAACTAAAAGTACGGCTGAATTAAAAAAAAAATGAAACAACTGCAAAAATGCGTTAAACATTTAAAATTTAAACCGTAGCATAAGTGTGTATACGAAATATGAACTATGAAGGATCTTTGAGTATATAAGTTTATTAGCTATATCACTACACCTTTAATATTATATATGTATAATTATACTAATATAGAATTTCAAGAGAACGCGAGAGTGCTGTGTAATCGGACCCCGGTCGATGGAGAAATTTCACCAGCTATCCCCTCGCGCCCGTGCGTTGAGAGAATAATGAGACTAGTAAATGAATTAATTGTTTACAAGGTACCTGCTGGCCGCGGCAGATTTGTTATTTAAATACTCTAAATCCCCGTACCCAACAATCTTTCCATCTTTTTCTCCAATGATAATTATTAATAAATGTGAAGAATTTTTTTTTACTTATTTTTATTATTTAATCATCGAAGAAAATAATATTAACATAACCTAAATTAAACACGAAACCGGAAAAAAAAAACAATAGATGTCTCATATAAATAAAAAATCGCATATTCATCCAAGACACTATCTAGTTTGCAATTGTGTTGGTGAAGAACTTTGTAAAAATCATAAAGATAGCCGCCAATAATATGGGATTAAAAATTGAGAATAATATTGATAAATTTTGAATTTGAGATATGATATCGATGAAGATGACATAAATTGAACTGGTCTCATTAGCTAAGTTGCCCCGGATAAGCAGAGGTCGTGAGTTCGAGTCCCAGATGCGACTGAAATCTTTTTATTTTCTGTTGTTTTTTTCCGGTTTCATGTTTCATTTAGCTTTTGTTAACATGATTTTTTTCAATGATTAAATATCACAATAAGGTTTTTAAATCTCAATAAAAATAATTCATTATTAAAAATTGAATATTTATATTACATTTGTTTTTGGAAAAATTAAAGTTAAATCTTAAGATGAACGTATATATTATGATAAAAATAGTAAATTATGTAATTTTTAAACATTCCACTGCTGATAAGAATAATTTTTCGGTTACATTGACTATGTTGGGGGACTACATGAGATTTGGATAAAGGGATGATGGACAGGAGTATATTGGGAGGTAGATGAGTGCGGTTGGGTAATGGATTTATAGCAGAGTTAAAAACGTCAATGTGGTAATAATTAAAGAATTTGTGGATCTATAGAGTTCTTTAAATATTTAATATAAATCAAATTTAATAATGTTATTATTAAGTTCTGCAAGTATTTTTAGTTGTTATTATTGTGACAGCTGTTTCGGAGTTTGAAAATGGCCTTAAACAGCTGTCACAATAATAACAACTAAAAATACTTGCAGAACTTAATATAATAACATTATTAAATTTGATTTACATTCAATTTTTTTAAAATTAAATGGAGTTCTACGAATTAAACACAAAAACAATTAATATAGAGTTCTGTTTAGAGTTAGTTCTTACAACGAGGGAGATGAACAGTGAGCGACTGTCTGCTGTTGCGATTTATTATAGAAGGTCAAGGACCTAAGTGCGTATCTTTTACGTTAAGTAACGCAAGTTAAGTCGGCCATAAACAACATATTTTGATAGTTTCCATAAACGCAGCGTCTTCCCTTAAGTTAGCGATACGGAAAACGCAAATTTTAGCTTGTTACCGCGATACGGACTACCAAACTGTCAAAATGTGATGTTTATAGCCGTTTTAGCTTGCGTTAGCTAATGGAAAAGATATAAACTTAGGCCCTAGAGCTATCAGCTAAGTTTTAAGCGAATTAAAATAACATTTATTAAATAAAACAAAACACTTTGTTTTAAACCACTAATTTATTTTAAAATTAACTCCAATCTGTTACACTTATCTTAAGATTCATTCAAATAGTATTACTGAATCTGTTACATTTATATAAAAGGTCTACTTACCTAATAAAGCTTAAAAAACTGCGTAAATTTTATAACGCCAGAGTTCGCCGTTTTTTGATAATTCATATACAATACAACAAAGGTCAACTAAATTACAAATACATTGGAATAAAATTCTTTAATAAATTATCGGAAAACATAAGATGTGTTAATAATAATTTTATTGAATTCGAAACAAAACTAAAAAAGCATACTCAAAACTAAAATAAATAAAATATATATTAATAACAAGACCGTAATAGGCAAAACCTAGTATGATAATAATAAAAAAATACAATTTAAAATTATAGACACAAAAGTACATATTTATTATGTGTTACAATAAAAAATAAATTGTTAACTAACTAACTAACCATCACGTCGTTTCCCCGCAGGGGTAGGCACAGAGGACGGACCGCCAAACAACTCGATTTGCTTCTTTCTTTCTTGCTTCATTCACATTCATACAACGTCTCATACATTCTCTTCTGTTATTCCGACTTCTGACATGGCCCGACTCAAGTATTTGATCGTGTTCCATACTGTTAGCAAGCAGCACCCCATCATCAGCATACAACAAGCAACATACTTGTAGACTACTCATTTTCGCCCAAGCCCACCTCTTTCAATTCTTCCATACAATTATCCATAAATATATTGAATAACCACGGTGACATTACGCAGCCTTGCTAACACCTTCTGTGATGTCAAACCACCCCGTAAATGCAACGCTTTCCCCGTACAGAGATGCGATCGGCTGTATAAGATTTGTATTCACTCCATACTTGGACACTATACTCGTACATATGAATTATTACTGTTCATTAATTATGAAAAATTATTATTACAAAAATATAAATACATTTTCTTCATTATGCTTACGATTTACGTTCTGGTCTTCGCGGGTGAACATTTACAATTGAGGTATTACTGTCCGCCTAAATTAGAAAGGGTCCGATGTTTCCAAGTGTCGTTTCATGTAAATTATGATTTTAAATTGTACCTTTAGGTGAAGTTATAACATATTATTCCATTAAAAATATTGGAAGAAAACGTGCGTTTTGAATAAAATTGTCGGCAGTCTGAAACATTGGTAATAAAAAGAAATAAAAAAAAAAACAGTTTGAAAAATAATTTTGACAAGTAAAATTATGTAGCGTGACCACTGAGCATTATTACACAATTTTCCTTTCTTTTGCAAAGAAAAACGGTCGAAGTCGATACTTAAATTATATTACTTTGGACACTTTTATGGAGCTTAAATAACATGTAATAATAATAATAACTTGACACATGTGTTGTAATACCTTGTATTTTTATTTATAATTTTTATACTGTAAAAACATACGTCCTTTATAATATTAATTTAGTGTTGGACAGTATAATAGCGGTTGACAAACGGCAAATAATCATTTGATGGAGGGTGAAAACATCTCTAATAACTTTGTTCGGATTTTTTAAATGTAGAGATTTCACTATGCGCTTAAATCTTGTATTTAGAATGTTTGCGTATTTCAACAGTTATGATTTTGCAAAGCAAATAGAAGTTTTAAGAATATAGAGAGAGTGGGAGTTGTACCACAAAAGACATAACATAATCTCAACCGATTTATTAATATAATTTTTTTTGGTTTTCTACATATTTATTTCGAGAATCTTGACTGGTTAAAACAATAGTACTAATGTATACATTACGCAGCATAAGCAGGGTTGTATTTTTTTTTTATTGCATTTTTTTTAAGGCTAAAGGAATTTCATAAAATGAAAAATGTTTGGACATCATGGAAAAATTATGAAAATACTATTTATTAAAACAATTGTAGGGGACAGTGGGATAATGGCCAATTGCGGATCGAGTTCTAGAAGGTTCCGTTACCTTCACACCCATACCAACCCCGCCATGCAAAAGCCTCAGGTCGGCCAAGTCTGATGAGTGAAACAGACTAATGAACCCTCTCGTACGAATGCTGCTAAATTTTGGGAATAGAGCTTTCAATGTACTGGGCCCACTGGTTCGACCTTGAGTTTGGTTTGAGGTCTGAAAGCAATTTCTAAACTTATAAAGCGCCTTTGAGGTGATTTTAGTAACTAAACGGCGCACAGAAAAAAATACCTTTTTAGTATTAAAAGCCTCTTTGCTCGACAGAACCGAGCTGCATTTTATAGAGGAAAGTTGGGCACGTCGTTGAAGGTAAGAACAGTTGTACATTTTCATTCAAAATAATGATATATTTGCAACCTTCTTAAATGGTGGTATTTTTGTTCTTATTATAGTATAGTACTGTTACATTTTACAAACGTAACTATGACTGAAATCAAAGTTCGTGATGTGAATTTATTATTGTTTTGGTTGTGATTTTTGTAGAAAATGTTAATGATCGCCATTGCCTCGTGCGCTTTGGGTAATTTCGAATGGCAAGAATATTGTTTTTACAAAATTTTGAATATGTATATATGTATACGAGTATATATTTTTTTTATTAAAAAAAATAAGATACCATAATTTGGTTTAATAAGAAATTTTTTGTTTTTATGATTATTATTTCCCTTAGGTATTCGCCATTGCCCCACTCTCTTCTCTACAGGTATTGAATGAATATTTCTTAGCTCCATAGATTAAGATGGAAAATACCCTTTAAACAGAAAACGGCTGCGTAGATCTATACGTATTTCAGACAGGTTTTATTATAATTTCGCTAATTTACGCTAGAACAAACAATTTAAAAAAATCAGTTAGATTAGTCTTTACGAAATATATTTATTCTATAAAACTTTGTCATTTGAAATGTCATGGCACATCACTGGTAAAAGTGGTATGTGAGCTATTAGTTCCTCTAGTTAAGTGTAGTTTTTTCACCCCTTTAAGTGTTACTTACCGTGGGTTAGAAGGGTTCGTGTAACATATACAGTATGTACAATCTTCCCTTCAATCACTTATTCGTATATTTCTGGGGAATTCCGATTTAAGAAACCAAATTATCGGTTTCTTTTTGTGATAAATTCATTTCCACGTAACACGAAAGTTAGACTTTGACCTTTTTGGCGGAATTCGGTGAAATGAAATACTAAATATTGTTCGATTCAACACGATACGTCAATATTTACGTTGGGAAATCAAAAATATACGTCACTGCTACGTATTATGTACATTGTCCCCAAAATGAAACACGATTCTTGAAAAATGGAATCAGTTTTTTTAAAGCTTAGGATGTATGTATTATTGTGTTGACAAAGTATTTACTTATGTGAACATATTAACTAATATTGTGTTGACAAAGTATGTACTTATGAGAATATATTCAATAACATTGGGTTGACAAAGTATGTACTTATGTGAATATTTTCACTAATGTTGTGTTGACAAAGTATGTACTCATGAGAATATTTTCACTAATATTGTGTTGACAAAGTACGTACTTATGTGAAAATATTGACTAATGTTGTGTTGACAAAGTATACTCATGAGAATATTTTCACTAATATTGTGTTGACATAGTATGTACTTATATGAATATATTGACTAATATTGTGTCAACAAAGTATGTACTTATGTGAATATATTGACTAATATTGTGTTGACAAAGTATCTACTTATGTGAATATATTCACTAATATTGAAAATAAAACTTAAAAGGAACGGCTACGCGGCCTGTTTCACATGGAACTGAATTTTGGATTTGAGGCCAAAATTCTCACACAAACTGAATGATCTTTTTTTTGTCAAAGGGTACAGCAAATATCTAGTACGTATTATTTTTATTTTACATAATGAAATATAGGCCATTAAATAAATCGATTTTCACGATTTTCTCTTACTACCATCACAGTAAGCGGAAAATGTAGCCTGTGTCGTGATAGAGGATGTAACTAGCCGAGGAATTGAACTCACGACTCAATCCTCTGAAAGTCCTCTATGATTATTCAAGCAACATTTCTGACAAATATTACAAAGTTAAAAAAAGGGATCTACAGACACTGTCTCTTAGCAAATTAAATACTAAAATGTAATAGTTTTTCTCTTTAAAATGCTTAAAACTACAAAATTCTGAATTCTCTAGAAAAATTAATATACATCAACACAGACATAACCAATCTACAAGGAGAAGAAATGAAATAAGACTTCCTTTTCGAAAGAAAACAAAATCGCAAAACGCATTACTATATAGAGCCATGAACGTCTTCCAAGAAATACCGTCCGATATAAAAGAGGAATTTTTTTCGAAATTTAAGAAGGAAGAGATGAAAGTGTACAAAAAGTGTAATTTTTTAAAGTTTGATTTGTAATTATTAATTGTATATTGTGACTTAAATTGTAAAAATGTTGGTTTGTAGATATTATGTTCATCTTAGAATATATGTAACCAATGTACATGTGTTCTGTTTTAAATTAAATAAATACTGGACAATTGAATATTGTCAGCTTATTCGTTAATACATATAAGTATGCCTACTCGTATTATGTCATCATAACAGAGTAAGGAATACATAGAAATGCCCCAACACGCAAGGGGAAGAAATCAAAAACAGAGGAGCCAGCTAAGCGTGCCGCCAATTTAAGTGAAAGAGCAAATAAGTAAAAAAGTTCGGATTGTTTATAAAACCGAATATTTTATTAAAGTATTTAGTTTGACTATTTTATAAATGTTTTATTATTTCCTTACCACGGTCAAAATCAGGTGAAACAAACGTGGATAGCAGTGAACTTGTCTGCTGCCAAAATGGATGTCACGGGATCTTTGCCTTCAGCCGTCGAAATGATACGTTATGGCAAGTCTATTCATTCTAATGTCAGTGGTCGTCTTGATCTAATTGTGAAAGAAACCAGACCTTATAAATTGATTTATATTTTATTTGCCATTGTCAGGTTTTGAACTAGCGATTTCGGAGCTCAAAGGAAGCGAATTAAAAGTTAACATTTTTAATTAAACTTGTGTACTGGAATACAATTTATTAACATGCGTTATACATCTTCGTTCCGTGAAAGCATTTGAAATAGTATGAATTCAGTTTGATGTACACTGCTGTGAATAAAACATTTACTGAAAATAAAAGTTGAGCTCCGGGAATATAATTTGAGTTCCAGACAACCGCAGTTAAGTGCCAATATGTTTTGTACGCCATTCAGCCCTGACAATAACGCATTGTCTAAGTGCCTTAAACAAGGAAAGTCTGCTACGAAAAATCCTCTAAAAACTACAATATGTTGTTGGTTGAATCGGAATGAGAACATTAGAATAAAGAGCGGGGGTCCAATTTTGTACTTTATATCTCAATATTTTAATCTGGTTTTTAATAAATGTGAACTTTTGAGGACTGGTTTAAATTTACATATTTTAGTGTTGAAAACAGGTTCGATACTCAAAACATGTAACCTACTTACTCCCTTTTTAATATAAGTTTTGTTAAATGACAATATATATAATATACATAGGTGTGTGTTTTTTTTATAAACTAACTACCTGAAGTTACCCAGGGTTACGAATAGTTTGGAAGAAAGGTTTGAGGTTGTGATGCGTTGCCGCTACCCCTACTCCTACCCCTACCGAGAGCGGTTCGTGACGTTTTAGTGTGCGTAAGTGCTAATATTGAAAAAAAAACACATTATTAATGTTGTCGTAACCAAAAATTAATTGGTTTAAAAATAATTTTGATAGGGGATTCAATTGTACAAATTTTCATACGAAAATTAACCACTAATTAATTATTAATTAATAAAATAATTATGAATTAATAAATACTAATTAATTATGAATTAATAACTACTAATTAATTATTAAATAATTATTATTTAATAACAATTGATTAATTAATAACCTAGCCAAACCTAACCTAACTTACAAATCTTCAAACAGAAATTTAAAAAAAAATGTATAATAATTTTCGGCTACAACAACATTAATAATGCATTTTATTTAATCTAAGCACTATAGTACACAAAAATGTCACTAACCGCCCCTGACCCCTACCCCTACCCCTATCCTTTCCCTTACCCCTACCCCTACCCCTACCCCTACCTTTACTCATACTCCTGTCCCCGCCTCACCCCCAACTATATGTGTATTATCAAAAAAATATTTCAAATAAAATTATGAACAGCGATCATGAATCTAGGAAAATGTTGTGTCCCCAAACTCACGCAACACGAACATCGTTTTACATTATACGAAACTTCACTAAAATTCATTTACATATACGAGTATAATATTTAGTAGGTCCGCTGTCGCCGCTTTAATCCAAGAAATGGCAATGAACACGCGCGACATAATCTCCTTATGTGGAAATTTTATCTTTCAAGTTTTATGCGGAACGTTTTACATTTGACTATAATATAGTTATGATAAGAGTTTTATATTTATTTATTAAACTTATATAGTTCCACTTCATGCGGCCTAATAAAAACTTGTTCACATTTATCATTTTAATTTATACATATTTCTAATACATTTAAGATACATACATTTTACATCTTACTCTAAATATGCTTAACCCCTTCAGTAATCATTAAAAAAAATGCATGTGTACTCGGCCTTGCCCGGGATTTTTATTTTTTTATTAAAGAATTATGTGAATTCTTGCTTGTTGCTTGGGTGCCATAATTGATTTGACAGCGAAAGTAATGCCTTGTGACGACTATTACCATCTCTACACAAAGAAATATTTATTTGATATTTTTATATCATTCCTAAGAATATTTTTTTCAAAACATATCTAAATAATAAAGTTCTTAAGTAGTTACCTACTTGTGTTTTCCATTTTGAAAACAGTTTACCCAAACAAACCTTCTTCTTTTGAACATGTAATCTGTGGCTAACCAGAGAGATATATGCATGGGCTAACCTCAATGGCAGGGTCAATGTTTTTCGTACTAATTTTAAAACGTTGTAGGAACAGTTTTACATATTGAATTTTATACAAACTACTCTCTAAACCTTTCCGGCACTAATAAAAACAAACTGTGCTATTTTAAGCGAAAAATGTGGAGTATTTTTCGAGAAAATCGAGGACAGACAGAAAAACATTCATTTTTATTTATAGAGATTAAGTGTCTTTTTATTCTAAATAACTTCCCTATGCTTTTATCGCGTCAGTTTTAAACGACGTTATTTTTTTACATTAATTTTTAAATTCAGGTGTTAAAAAGGATTCATGGCAAATACTATAGATTAAGTTTGTTGAACTACTTGCAAATTATTAAAAAATGTATGGTTTAATGAAAATAGGGGTTTACTTATATAGCAGGTTACCAGCATGACGAAAAAGGTAGATTTAATTAAAGCGGTGGCGGTTTTCTCTAATGAGTGATTGTAATGTGAACTCTCAAAGAAAAACTACAGCCATCAAATCTCACATAGATTAAAATATTATTTCAGTTTGATCAGCGCTCCGCTACTCCATAGTATTTGGAGTACAGATTCTTAAATAGCGCGCCACGATCCCACCAATAAGATCACCGCGCGATCCAAACCCCGAAACGCACATATGGAGCTAAAAAACCTATGTGATATTTCATGATATGGTTTCTAACGTTGCTGAAACCTGCGTCAAAGCCGAAATTCACTATTTTAGTACGCAGCGATGAGTCAAGCAATTTTTTTTCATTGTGTGATTGCTGAAAGTCTCAAACGCCCACGTTGAGAACCTATGGTATAGATGAATAAATAAAAAAAAGTGTACCTACCTTTCCACTAATTTTTTTTAAATAAAATAACTACTTAATGTAGAAGAAAATCTGCTCATGGAAAGCCGATATTCTTTCCTTTTATAATCGTTTTGATGTTGAACTCTCATGATTTAGACCACGATATAAACATTTAAAATTCTTATCTTTCTTCAAGGACTTTACCTTTTAGTTCCACGTTGTAGACACTTCCACCAGAGTCTGTTACAGGCTTAGACTTATTCATTTAACAACCCTCAACGTGTTGGCATTGAATTATGTGTCCAAGCTACTGGAAACCGCAACTACGGGGGTATAAATCAGCAGTTTCGTTAATACTGTAATCTTCTGGATTCCAGTTAATCCAATTTCACCAAATTCGAATCGGGTTTGGTTGCTAAGCCGAAATTGAATATTGCGCAGTTGGTTGATATGTAAACTCAGACACGTGACTAATTAATTATAGTATTGCTTCCTTACATGTACTTAATTTATTGTGAACATGCTCGTTTTATAGTATTAATACCGGTATTCGATTCCTTCGATATCGGTTCACACATTTTCCATCAGAGAATTGCTCGTTTTCACGAATTGTTTTTATTCTCAACAGCTTGGCTGTGGAATTATTGGTGTTATGTGTTTCCTAACTCCTACAACATTGATCTCTTCAAGGCCCAGTTTTGCTAAAAACATTTTTATTCATTAACATCTTTATAATACATATTATGGGAGGGCTTGTAGCCCGATGGCAATTTCTACCAAGAATTATTATTTTTTAACAGTTTTTATTTGCAAATGTAGAAAAACAAATACCGGTTACAGCCTCAATAATTTAACATTGCAGTCGGTGGTGCCTCTGGTGTTGAATTTGTGGATACAAAAAAATTTATGTGTTTTAAAAAATAGGAACATTCGTTTGTTAGTTCCTCCTTTGGCCGCGGGCATAGTTAATTGTGTCATGCTGTACTTTTTACTTGTTTATTTTTATTTTTTTTTAAGGCGCATTAACTTTTAAAGTAGGTATATAGTTTAAAAACGCACAGAAAAATCACGAATGGAAAAATGTATGAATTGAAGAAGTTCATTTATAAAATGCTATTTTTCCAGCAGAATAGACGGCGGCAGTCGGTAGTAAACTGCAAGTACCTAATATGTAACATTTTACTGCATAAATGTATTCATGCATAATATGATGACGGAGGCTGTGAAACAGACGTGAAAGGGAAAATTTCCACGACAAAAGACGTTAGAGCAAAATGGAAAGTCTGGAGTGACAAGGGCATAGCGAATCATATACTATATTAGACTCGTCCGAGCGCTAGGCTGATGAATATTTATGTATGGTGGGAAACATGAAGATTCAGAGCCAGTGAAAAGAAAATGATAGATGCCTCCATGATGTGGTGTTGGAGAGAAATGCTCAGGTAGTATGTTTAGCCCATGTTTTCAAGACTCTTTGGTTAAGGAAATAATTGTATTAATTGTTTTTGTGTTTATATCGTAGAAGTCCAATTATTTTAATTTAAATCATATTTAATAATGTTATTATTGAGTTCTGCGAGGATTATGGTTTTGTTATTATTGTTACAGCTGTTTCGGCATTCAAGGTCATTTTCAAACTATGGTTTTATTTACACCCACCCAATTTCAATTTTTAAGCGCCTAAAATGATTAATCACCGGTTATTGAGAAAATAATTGTGACAACAGATTTTTTTATGTGATACTGCGCTAGAGTCCCAGCTGCTCCCAAGCGTCTGGAGCCAGTGAAACTATGGCGTTCCCAATTGGGGTATGTTATGAGGCTGAAGGTATTGAGGAGGGATAAGAGATGGAGTAAAGGACGGTTAAAAAGTACCTGGCTATTTAGATCTGGTCACTAAATACGGCTAAAGCCATCTAGCACAGGGCGATACTGACAGTAACTACCACTCTGGAACGTGACGCAAATATAGTACATACTATTTTAAATGAATAAATTGTGAAAAAACAAAATTTGATCAAATGAAAGTTAGTTGTGCACGCCGGAATTTGAACCCACGATCTCCGGATTCATAGTCAAGGATCGTAACCACTCAACCACGGAGACCGTGAACGATTCTCTATGCTGTGAGATACTTTGAAATCTTTTTCCCTGTATTAAATGTTTTCTTAATTGTTTTATAATAACGTGATAGTATTGACTAATTTAAATGGAAATAGAGGTGTCTATATTTCGTACCTCTGGTTAAAGACAACACAACTCACATTATTCAGTTTTGAGGTAAACGCATGCTACAGTGTAATATTTGTCAACTTGTAGATACATAGTTAACTACCACCCTACCGACATTATATTATGAGTCTGTTTTTTTATTATTATTATACACGCATTTTTGCTATTATTTTATTTTAATTGTTATAGATTAGGGGTTCACAGACTTTTTAAGAAGAGGACATCAATAACGTCGTATTATTCAATCTTAGCACTCTAGCTCACTCAAAAGTCACGAACCACCACTGCCTATTAGCCTGTTGGACGCGTTCATTTCATATAACGTTGCGTTTCAGATAACTTATTTCGTTGATTTTAAAAAATCCGGATAATCCGTATTTCATAAGTAATCCGGATTAATTAATTAAATCGTTAATGATTACGACATTTTGGATGGTGTAAATATTCTTCATAATAATATAAAGAATAATAAACACATAATTAATTATTAATCATAAAAATCTCTCTACTATTTTGAAAATATTCCCTTTCTCCATACCATCTGTCTCTTTCTTCTCTCCCTCACTCTTTACTTAACCCCCCCTCCCCCAGTCACACTTCCACTCCTACTTCAAAACATAATATTTTGACAACGATTTTGTAACAATGTTAAGTTAGTATATACGTTTCCCCGAAGAAGGAATAATGATTCCGAAATCGTTGGGTAAAATACTCAATTAAAATGGTGTAATTCTACGTGAAAAAATACATTCACATTTTTAATTTTTTTTTTTTATTAAATTTCAAAATAACAAGATAATGTAACAAACAAATGGGTGTAATGAGAGAAAAAAAAGTCCCGATATACTACTTTTTAAGAAAGTTTGTTAAGGTAGATAAACATATATGTATTTTTGACTTCTGATTGAACGGACACGCGCAAGCGATCAATTCAAAACAGCTCAAGACATAAGGCCTCTGAAGATGGACAACGTGATTTGTCCGAAACGGCAGGAGTTGAAAAGTCCTTCTAAGGACTACATTACCTGGGTAAACCGAGAAAATTATTCTACATATGTATGTAAATATATACATATGTATGGATATATCTATATGTACGCACAGACATATACACTTACACATATACATACACATACACATTACTAAATAAAAATAATAATATTAATAACAACAATAAAAACTTTTTCGAATATCAACCAAGAACCAGGTGTAATTATATATATATATATATATATTTAAAACGTATACATTTATATATACTTAGAAGAAATGGTTTGTATTAGAGATAATTTATAGTTTAATAGAAACCATGTCATTCAGCAAGCTATGTCTTCGACATGTTCGGTTTTACATCTCTTTCAATTAATTCGTTAATATGTTCTATATGAGATTAATTAATAAATATATATTTTTGGTGTTTAATACCGAGTACCGTGAAACAGAGAGATCATTTTGCTTCCACCCGACCTTTCATATCAGTATAATCTTACAGATAATCCGAGATACATTATACGAAAATCTTCACGATAAAATGTAAATTCCTTACGCGTGTTCGAACATTGATCGAGATTTAATGCCAGATTAGAGAAAGCCGTTTGGAACTTAACATTTCCATCAATATTATTATTGGGGGCTGGTAATCCAATTACCAATTACATAATACATACATACATACACAGCAATATCCGCTTCCCGACTTAATGCCGCCAATATTGGTGCTCCGTGTTGTACTAATTGGTTTTAGTTAAAGCGACAACTTAACCCGACAAAATGCTAACCCCACTAAGCCTGACTTATTCTACATATTTATAAAATATATACGATAAAAAATATTACAAAAGTACAATATTATGTATTTCCTTGAATATGTTTTCATTACTTTATGCTCTATATTCTGTAATAAAGAATTTCCAGCAAAAAAAGTTCTTCTAATACGTCATAACGTACGAATATTTACAAAAATAATTTGCAAGCAAAGTCATAGATTTAATTTCATTGCCTCCTCTTACTATAATAATGGGTAAGTACCTATCTATTTTTCTGGCAAACTTATTTTTATACGGATGAAATCTATGGGTTTTCATAATGTTCAATTTATCTATGGCATTAGTGGCGTCGCTACTGTAGAATTTGTGGATACAAACAAAATCTATGACTTTATAAAATAGTTCGTTCGTTGGTAAGCTCTCCCTTTGACCGCCTGCAAAAATAAGTGTGTAAAACTGTGCAGAGATGGCTATAGGACAAGCACTTCAAAAAGAAATAAGTAAATACATTTATATAAAAAAAGTTATTTTTTCAAAGCCACTTTATTGAATTTATACATTGGGCTGTAAATAAATAAACTAACTTAAAATACAGAGATATATTAAGATAAAGGTAGTAAAATGGAGAAAGAGATAGCATATCAGAGTAGGACAGAGCATTAGAAAGAGGGTAGGTAGGTAGAGAGGTAGGGGTTACATGGGAAGAAAGGTAACAACTTTAAAATTGGACTTTGGGTTAATTCTAATCGTTTATAAAAAAATTGGCAATTATTATTTTTATTTGATTTCGATCGTTCTAATGCCTTTAAGTTATTAAGGCGCAAACCTATTCCATTTTTATGTAATACTTGGATTCCGAAAAACCAATACTTAAACATCTAACTTGTTATTTTACTATGATGTTTATGTTTATCATTTCTATGGCAATCATTGCAATTAAGTTTGTAGATGCCAGAATGGCTTAATATCTCTCCATTTTATTTATAATAGTTTGCCTAAATCTTTATTAGTTTAAAAAGCTGGCCTTATTTCTGATGGAAGTTTTGATGTGCATAGCGAATAAAATGCACTTATATTCTGCGCCATCGAGGAGTTAAGTTACTATTATTAGTAGTCGATAAACCATTATAAAAAAAATAATATTGTTGAAGTTTTTTGACATGATCTTGGAAATTAGATTATGATCATATCCGTTATCATCAGCTATTAGTTGGATTATAGAGTTCATTCGAAAAATTATCATTAGATAGTGGGATGGTGACTAGTGGGTGGATTCATATGGAAAGCGAAGTGCTTATGTGAGATAGGATGGCTGGAGGTATTGTGAATTATTGTGTCGGTAAATGTCGAAGCTAATTTTGCTTTTAATAATTATAGAAAATTTTAAATAGAATTTATACCTATCTCTAGTGTCAACTGGATTTATTTATGGACGGAATTGAGGAGTAATAGGAATGCGTTTAACTGGAGTTCCGTACCTGTCCGAATGCAAAAATATATCGTCCATATTTCCATAAAATAACACATTTTTTCATTTAAGTGTAATGTCAAACCACAAAGGGATTGTTTTCTTCTATAAGTAAATAAATTGATTCATCGTGAATCAAGATCAATAGACAAAAAATCGTTCATAATTGATTTGTGAAAAAATCCACAAATTTTTGTTGAATCCGAATAGTTACCATTTTTTAGAAGTTGTAAAGCATAAGATTTACTAGGCATAAATAATGTTAAAAAGGGAGGCTATGAGAATTATTATTATCATCACCACCAGGCTATAGAAAACATTAACTGATCTTTTAAGATATTCTTATAGTGTCTTCACAACGTAAGCCCCGCATGCCGCTGATAGTTCCATTGTAACATCTCCATCTTTCTCATAGCAAACGCAATAATCAGAAAGATAAGTTCCAACGGAGCTCTCAGTGGCAGAACCATATCTATTCGTAGCACGTTCATTCAAAAACAATTTACTTTATTTTAGGTATAAAATGACATTATACGACACGCTTCTAGAATAGGAATGTACATCGAGAAAGCTTATTCTCTCTCCGTAAGGGTTAAATTTAGATTTTCCGGCTGACAGCAGTCTGATATGAAAGTAACGCACGGAGTCCACAGTCGGATTCCCCGCGTTGTTGGGGAAATTTGCCAGTACAGTAGTCTCTCGATTTATGTGACAGGTTGTGACAAAAATCTCTGGTCAAAAGATTTAACGGTTAATCCAAAAACGATTTAAAATCCTCAATTACAGACTCTATCTTCTAATCTTTAATACAATGAGAGTATTTGACGTTCGGCAGATTTACGCTTAAACAATCCGTACTCATCTTTATTCAAACAAAAGTAAATACTGTGATAATAGACTAAACACTCGTATTACTAGAAATGCCAACAAAGATTTATTCCAAATTCCTGTAATTCATGCTACTTTTAGGAAACGGAATTTTAGGTACTTTGCGATAAGAATTTAGGACATTCATTCAGTTAGTATAAAAAATAAACACAATGTAAAAAATTGGATTAAAATTAATGATAGGGCATTTACCGGTGCACTCACCCAAATTCTAAATTATTGATTCAACGATTTACTAAGGGTATCTTAATATAAGTGTATATTAATAGGTATTTTAAAATTATAAAATAATTTGTAAAATTACTGCCTCAACACAGGATAGCCTAGTGAGGCGGGTTGTGTGATACTTCAACTATAACTGTTATTATATTATTTTCTATTTTACTTTATAAACCACTGTACACTTACATTATCAAATTATACATGTCTTTTAGTTATAGTTAAATGTAATTACAATAAAGATATTAGTATTATTATTATTATCAATGATTTTGCCGTACATCATAAAAATCATATTTAGTTCGTTACTAACATTTAATGAGAAGGTTCATTATGGTGATACGAAACGGAACTTTTTATACAATCTGTTCGCATAAGTTTCTCGTAAACGATACATTTATTATAATTTCTTCAAAAGATTGGTATTCACTTTGTGGCGTCATTATTAATAAATTAATTGAAAATTACTTTGTTAATATATACACATAGGAAAGCTCCGCTTTCGAAACATGTTGATATGTATATATTAATAAAGTGGTGATTACAAAGTAATTTTTAATTCATTTACGATTTAGATAATTTTAATACTGAAAAATTCTGCTAAAAATTAGCTTCCCGTCAATACAACTTTCATTGTTATATCACTTATAATTATCCTGTAATTATTTGAACTAAATCGTTTATTTTTATTGCAATGTATAAATACGTATGTTAGAGAATGGCTTAGCCGAAATACACACTTACGAGTATATCCTCGTAGCCCCCTGTACGTATCTAAGACTTCGATAACGCGATTCTACTGACTATATTATCATTAACCTACCTATTCAAGAACGGAATAGCACTAAGCAAACGTCCAAGAGTGAAGGAGTGCACTATACGAACTGCATATGCTTAAATTTTGTTACTTTGAATTACCAGTTAGACTCGAAACCATCGACCTAACTATCGGTTCACCTATTTTCTGACTTTTTTTTGTTTATTGAAAATTTTTGTTACATAATTACATTTTGAAACAGTTTGAAAATACAAGAAAATATGTAAACAAATCCCACAAAGTCAAAGCATGTGTGTGGGTATTAAAGTTTTTTTATCACATTTATATGGCTTATGTGAAAGTTTTCATTTTAAAGAAAAAATAAGTTAATCATTTTCTTAAAAGTGGTAGAGAAAATAATAAAGATAAAACATGACATAAAGTGATAATAAGAAACAAGCAAAAAACATTTCATTAGTTATGACAGTGAACAGAATTTACTGCTATTATCATATATACATACATAAGTATAATAAGATTTTACTGGGCGTTTTAAAATCACACATAAGTACGATACTAATGTTTTGAAAGTAGGTTTTATCAAAATGTATATGTATTGATGTACTAAAAAATGATAACATAAAATAAGGCATTGAACAGTATAATACATTGTTGGTACCAGCAACATTAAAATTTAAACAAAAGAGAACAAGCTAGAATTCTGTCTAAAGGAATTTGGAATTTATAATTTTTTTTAGCTTTTCTCAATAAGAAAACACCACTTCTTTCTGCCATTTTGCAATAATAACAACAAAATCAGGGATTGTATAAAACAACAATAAATAACGTAACTTGACACATGATTGCAGGAAACAAATACACACACTGTGATGCTCTCAGTATCACTATGATAAGAGCATCGGAGTAAACGTTGTATAAATGGTGGAAAATGACTAGACTTGAACGATCTCAACCTCCCTCTGTCGCATTCCTTCTACACCCAATTTCTTAAGCCCCACTAATTGCCATATATTAAGACTACATAATCCTTCTGGCTCCTGGCGTTTGAAACTGTTATACCGGCGTAAAAAAATACGTATTATTTTTGAGATGAGCAATTTTTACTTCTGGGTTTTTGAAACGTCTCTATTTGCCTAAATTTTAACCTTAAATCGAGAGCGTATTGTATTTGATTTCCAACCATAACAGCGTCCCTAAACATTGACATGTATTCCCAAAAAAATAAACTGTCAACTTTGCCGTGAAATAACTGATCAATATTGTTTGTGATTATTGTTTTTGACACCCGAAACTTTAAATTGTAAAACAGATGACAGAAGCAGATGAGTACACCCCTATCAGGCTCGAATGTTTTAAAGTAAATCTACAATACCTATAGGGTGTGATAGTTGGGGGATGTTTTTAGTCCTTTGATTAGAGGGTGTGCTAATTTGAAGCTTTGAAAAGCTGGGCTATCGATCGGACGAATGTCTGGAACCCTTTGAGACGACACTTTAAGTGGGTTGAATGGATTCGGAAAGACGATTGGAATTGCGCATGAACCAAGCGTGATTTTTTCAACCAAATCCTTACATATTGGGATTAAATTGTCATGTACCGTATTTTAAACTTACAAAGGACTGACATCTGTTTTTTGAAGCATCAAAAACACTTGAACTGTAAGCTCTGGCGTATAAAAAATTACACAGCTTTACAATTCTCACGTCAACACAATAATTTTCAGCTCGCAATATCATTTGAAGCTTTGAACTATCTACTTATCTGTGTAAAATAAGACAGGAGGCCATATTGCTTAAACCTTCCTTGCCGGTGCTGTCAACTGAGTTGACATGTCTCTAATTATTTCAATATTTCTGTAAGTATACTAGACACAGAGTTCATATTTTAAGGATACCTCCGTAATACATGTATGTATTAAATAAAATAATTACAATATAAACGTTTTTTCTTGAATGAAAGAAAAAAATGTTTTGGAGAAAAACCGGGAAAAAAATTGACAATCAGAGAGTTCATCATCGGGGCAGATATAGATTGTGGTGTGGTGCGCGTTTATGTGTGTAGACGTAATACTAAAATTATATTTTTGATATACCGCAGCTGAAGAGGGTTAATGAGCGTAACACGGTATTACTTATACATACTTCAATACACACTACAGCATAATCTACACATCTGCCCTGATGATGGACACTGTAACGCTGTCCGAAACGTTGGCTAAAGGAGAAGGAAATGCAACACGACATAATATCCCAAAAACCATTTAAAATAATACTTTTGGCCGTGAAAACTTATTAGATGTTCTTTAAACTTACCAGAAAACAATGAATAAACACTTTAAAAACGTTCAGGTAAAGCGTATTGAACTCACCCGCTCTACTGGCATCCTTCATGAGATCCTGCAGCAGCTCATCCTTGACTTCGATGCCCAGATTCCTCAGCATGAACTGCAGCTCGCTGAAGGTCACCTGACCGTCGCTGTCGCGGTCCAGCAGACCGAAGGCTGTGCGGAGGTCTGTAACAAGGTATACGAGTATAATATTAGACCTCTAGTATGCGGAAGGCTCTGTGTTCGCTGGGAATGAGATTATTTACGGACGACCCTTAAATATGCGTAATGTCTAACTATAGTCAGGTTGGCATGAACTACAGCTTGGGAAAAATCACCCAAGGGCCTTCCGGGCATTTCCAGGGGCCTGATTCCGGTTCTTTTTTAAAATATTGTCCTTATCCTTAGAGTTAAAGATATTTTGCTTAACTACGGAAACGATTACAAGTCAATGACTACACATTTTAAAAGGAGTGTGGGATTAATTGTCACAGTATTACTAAAAATTATTGGTGAATCATAGATACCTAACACGTATAATGTATTATTACTTACTTTGTACGTGTAGTTTTTTTATAATTTTTAGAATGAAAATGAGTTTTATCTGATATTTCGACCTTTTGTCATGGGTACTTTACAAACACCACATTTTCGTTAATTCGGTTATTTTAATAGCATTTTTATGCGTAAAAATATTTTTTAATAATGTTTTAAAATCTATCCAACGATAATATACAGATTTCTTATTGTTAAAGCTACGCAAATATTGAGCTTTTCTATTATTTAAACAATGCAAATATGTTTTCATCAATTATTTGGGAAATAATAAAATTTCGTAAATTATGGCAACGTTTTGTCACGCAAATATCATTCTCTACAGTTATACGTAAATTCTCTTTTTTAATGTGTTATTTTTAATTAACTTATATTATATATAACTGACACATGTATAAGATACTTTTACGATGTCTGATCCTGCCGTAGTTAGAGTTGATCCATGTAAACAATAAATACAACGTCCGCTCCGCTTCCGTCCGACGCACTTGAACTTTGACAGATGTGACATGTGTCAAAAGTGAAGTGAATTTGACGTTCGTTAAATTTCCGACTTTGCAGTAAAATGGTAAAGGTACAAACCTTAACAGAATTA
The DNA here is from genome assembly GCA_022606495.2 of Halesus radiatus. NCBI lineage: Eukaryota > Metazoa > Arthropoda > Insecta > Trichoptera > Limnephilidae > Halesus > Halesus radiatus. The sequence goes on from JAHDVE020002639.1 coordinate 33,134, forward strand.
AACTGTTTGCATATATATATGAGTATAATTTAAATAAAGGAAATAGGATAATAATATCAATCATCAAACAAGATTAAGGTATGATTACAAGAATGTTCGGCGGTTTAAAATTCGACGCAAACTTTATAAAATACGTTTTTTTTTTATTTATATATTTTAACTTCTAACTTGTTTTTAATATGTTTCGCATTGAATTAAACCATTCCCCTTTTGGTGTTTACCTTCTTTGTTCATAAAACATTAAATGAAAAACTTTATAGTGATTTCCTATTTATGAATTTGATATAAAATATTTTTTAAATGGGCTGATATTTTTGTGAAGTATTTGTATTAAGTAAAATAGTTATAACATTGAACATTATAATGATAAATAAGATGGATAAAGGATTTTTTATGAGATGTATATTTTTTATCGAAGAGAGCAATCACTTTGTGGCTTATAATTTAAATGAGAAAAAATCTTTGTTTTAATCCACTTTATTATATGTATGCACTGTCGACCGGTTTCGGTTAAACTCAACCTTCTTCAGGACGGTACACATATAAATGTGTTGTGCATAATCACATTCGTGCAGATTCGTGTGGAATTCGTCGTTTTTTTTTTAAACTTCTTTAAAAAAAAAATTCCGGTCTTTCGGGTTTATAAAAAATGGTCCGATTTTATAAATTGAAATTCTCATAAAAACGCCATGGCTTCAAAACTATATTTAAAAAAATTAAATATACAGAATCTCTTAGAATTTTTGTATAAACCGAAAAAAATGATTTAAAAATGTGATGCGAGTGGTCTTTGTTGGTTTATCACTATTTATAATTTGATATATATTGTACAATTTCTTCAATCAATTGGTAACTTTGTGTCGTCATTAATAATTAATTCATTTTTTAAAATTACTTTAGTAACTGATGTATTATTAAACAATTTTTAAATTGTTTAATATTTAAAATTAAATTCTCTAGAATAAGATTTTTATTAGTTCTGCTTTATTATTAAAATATGTTGGAAAATATATGTAGATGAAGTTTTTTGTTTATGGACTGGTACTGAAAGACAACTTAATATTTTCATTAATTTCCTAAATAAAATCCATAAAAAAATTAAATTCACCAGAGAAATAGGTATAAATAATTGTAGGTTGTAGGAGTACGCTAAGTATGAATTGCAGGACACTGAAGGTCATCTGACCGTCGCGGTCGCCGCTCGGTGTCGCGGCCCAATAGACCGAAGGTTGTGCAGAGGTCTGGAACAAGTCATAGCGCATTAGGCATTAGGATACGGCCTGTTTGTCTGTGGGACACCCAAAGTTCATCGGGAAGGTTAGTCCTGCCATACTTCGTTGTAGCATAACATATCACTACGTGAGAACGGTCAGGGTTATGTGTGGCTTACTGCCTTTATTATTGGAATTATTGGTGAACCGTAAGATGATTTAATTAACGTTTCTGATTTGATTAAATTCTGGAAATTGTTAACTTTTATTCTCTTTCTCGCCACTCAGCTACAGAGGTCTCAATGTAGGTTTAGAAAGTTGTTTCAATAATTAAGATACATTCGTACATACATAAGTCATTACATATAGTAGGGAAGAAAAGACAGTTTTATTTTTTATTTTAATTGTTATCATTGTATTTTATCTTAAAATTGTACAGAATAGTAAAAAAGGCTTACTATATTATTGAGAGGAAAATATTAAGGGCCAGCACTAGAAAATAGTCCGAAACATCACTCTGTGTGTTGCTAACTCAAGCAATACCACAAACGATTTATCTTTAAATTTTATACCGATAGTTATATAATTATAAATTTTAAAATTATTGCAAGAACTCAGTGTACACCAGTGATTCCCAATGTGAGCAATTCCCAAATATCACCCCCCTGGGGGAGTTGCTGAGATCCAATGACCTCGGTGGCAAATACGGGGCGGTGAAAGCCTCCGAGGGGACGGCAGTGGCCTGAAATGGGGGACAGGGAAAATTTATAAATTTTCTTCCAGAATTCATCATTATAGAAAACAGGGGTGCTTTAAAGATTGTGTCGAGGTACGGAGTCGACCGCAGAAATTAGAGTTCTCATTTCTTAGTCTCAGAGCAGATTTCATTGTATTGTCGCGTAAGAAAAATGTGTATTCTGTAGTGATTTAAATAATAAAACAATCTCAGAATAGAGTAAGTCCTCTTACTTCCACAATTTAAGTCGGAAAATGTGGCTTGTGCAGTAATGGAGAAAGTAACCAAATTTCGAAACAGCGACGCCAAGTTGCCGGACACGTTGAACCACTATGCTACTAACCGTGATTGTCGTGATTTTCTTATATACATATGTCATAAACAAATGTTGACTGTATTCTACACTAAAATGCGCATGAGTACTCAATGCACATCCAAGGAAAGACTCGTTTATGTTTGTGTTGAAAAAGGCCATGCCTCTCTTCACAAATCACACATGTAGCAATCAGTGCCATCTGTTGGCATTTCTATTAATTAACAAAACTTTACTAGACAAATAATTATAAGTAATTGGCTTGTAATATGCACAAATGAAGCGGTTATTTTGATATTTGATGTAACCTCAACTAATATCGGTTAAAGCCAGCAGTTTAGCTAATCTTAGTGAAAACTTACCACGTCTGTAGTGGTTTTGTTTTATATCAATTAATTTGTTGTTTTTCCTACTGCCTACCCTGACAAAAAAACTCTGTGCACGCCACTGAAGATGGTCAAAACTCTAAGGTTTCCTTGGGGAAGAAGATAATAAAATTATATCAAAATAGTAATATTTTAGCGAAATAATTTAAAGTTTTATATTATTAAAGATATTTATTGTACTTATAAGCCTTGTGATATCAAAACAACTTTGAGTTAGGCAAATTCACTGATTAGATAATATCTTCAAACTGACCAAAATCAAAAATAGATGGGTACTAACAACATAATTCTGAGAATATAATCAAATTACAATTATTCAAAAGACAGAAAAGTGTAAGTAGGTATGTTTTTTAGTACTTAACTTTTTTCTTTGAACTTCAACATCGTAATATTATTATTTTGACGAACCGGTACTTAAAATATTTGTAAGGTTTCGGTGAAGGGTCATTGACCACGATTCTTTATTGCGACCTCCGCAAAACCGCGGTGACCCTTTAAAAGAGCTCGCGCCAAATCAACATAAGCGGGAAAACTACCGATTCGCTAATTGTTTTCTCAATGGAAATTTCTCAGAAAATAATGTATGAATGATGATACGATTAATGAGGTATGAAACGTTGTATGAATGTGAATGAAGAAAGGGGTGTGTACCGAAACAGAGTTGTGTGGCGGTCTATCATTTTTGGCTACCCCCGCAGGGAGGAAATGGCATGATTGTTAGTTAGCGGGTTTTTTAAACTACATAGAAACAACAAACATCTTACTTTGTTTGTAACTAACTATCAATAGATCTTTTCCTATTTCTAGGTATTCCATATAATAACAATTATTAAATAATTGACTGAAAATTAAATAAATGCCTAATTTGATTGAAAGTTAAATTAATAATTTTCTTTAATACTTGCCAAAAAGTATCAGCCTCAACTTTAAAGAATATTTGTCGTTCTACTTGTGCCGGAACAATCTGTTTTCATATGAAATAAAGTATGTATTTATACTACTTAAAAAAATCCCCCGGTTATCATACAAAGCTCTTATAAGAAGTCACCATGAAACCAAGATCAACATAAAGAATAGGGACATGTTTTCAAAATTATGTTCAAAACACCGAAAACGAGTGGGACTCAAGTTCGACAGAGGAAATCTCAAATGAGGTGCTCTCAGAATTCTTCTTACTTTGTGACTCTAAGGTCGTTAAATAAAAAATTAAGAGGTAATATAATTTTTTTTTTATTAATTTTTTATTCCAAAGTATGGCCCCAAACCTTCTTCGATACAAAAAGGGATGAGTAGGTTCAGATCTTAAATATGGTAAGAAAAAACTTTTCGTGAGTTGAAACCAAATTATTATAATTCTGTGCTGTTCTGTGGGGTCTATTAAAACAGAGGTCTGAGGGAAGAGAACGTTTTTTGAAAATTAAGGATCTGGAGTCTGATTCCAGTTCCTTTAAAGGATAAAACATTGCCTTTTCCTGATGCTTATAAGCTTTTTGGTTATCTGCAGATCCGGTTCTCTTGGATGACAGCTGTCTTTCAGCGAGTGACATTCCTTAAAAATATTGATATATAAATAAAAACTCAATATCATCGTAAGTGTTGACTTTAAACATTATTGGTGAGTTATTTGTCGCATAAAAATGGTATTAGATTAACAAAATTGACGAAACTGCATTGTTTGTAAAGTACCTATGCCAAAAGCCTGAAATGTCAGATGAAGGAAATTATTTTTTAAAAAATTATATTAAACTACGATCGTAAAGTAAGTAATAATAAAGTACACGTATTAAGTACGTGTTATACACCTATACATGTTTGAAATACGGCGATAACCAAACCAGAAACTCCTTTTAAAATGTATTGTCATTAACATGGAATTTGAACTGCAGTTAAGCAAAATGTCTTTAAATCTAAAGATCAGAATAATGTCTTATCCTTAAAAAGAACCGAGATCGGGACCCTGGTGACTACTCTTACTGCTAAATTATCATCCGTTATAGGCCAGACGTGTAACCAACAAACCTAACAAACGATAGTCACCTGAAACAGTCAATTTTTTCACATATTGAGAAATGAATGCCATATTTTAGCAAAAAAAGGACACCTTTGTGAAAATTATAAGTGAGCAAATAGTATCAAGCAAAATAAATAATTCTGTATGATAATTATAAGTTAGCAAATAATATAAAGCAAAATAAATATTTCTGTATGATAATTGTAAATTATCAAATAGTATCAAGCAGAATAAATAATTCTGTATAGTAATTATAAGTTAGCAAATAGTATCAAGCAAAATAAATGATAATTATAAGTTTAGCAAATAGTATCAAGCAAAATAAATAATTCTGTATTATAATTATAAGTTAAGCAAATAGTATCAAGCAAAATAAATAATTCTGTATGATAATTATAAGTTTAGCAAATAATATCAAGCAAAATAAATGATAATTATAAGTTAGCAAATAGTATCAAGCAAAATAAATAATTCTGTATGATAATTATAAGTTTAGCAAATAGTATCAAGCAAAATAAATAATTCTGTATTATAATTGTAAGTAAGCAAATAATATCAAGCAAAATAAATGATAATTATAAGTTAGCAAATAGTATCAAGCAAAATAAATGATAATTTTAAGTTAGCAAATAGTATCAAGCAAAATAAATAATTCTGTATGATAATTATAAGTTAGCAAATAGTATCAAGCAAAATAAATAATTCTGTAGTATAATTGTAAGTTAGCAAATAATATCAAGCAAAATAAATGATAATTATAAGTTAGCAAATAGTATCAAGCAAAATAAATAATTCTGTATGATAATTATAAGTTAGAAAATAGTATCAAGCAAAATAAATAATTCTGTATGATAATTATAAGTTTAGCAAATAGTATCAAGCAAAATAAATAATTCTGTGTGATAATTATAAGTTAGCAAATAGTATCAAGCAAAATAAATAATTCTGTATTATAATTGTAAGTTAGCAAATAATATCAAGCAAAATAAATGATAATTATAAGTTAGCAAATAGTATCAAGCAAAATAAATAATTCTGTATGATAATTATAAGTTAAGCAAATAGTATCAAGCAAAATAAATAATTCTGTATTATAATTGTAAGTAAGCAAATAATATCAAGCAAAATAAATGATAATTATAAGTTAGCAAATAGTATCAAGCAAAATAAATGATAATTTTAAGTTAGCAAATAGTATCAAGCAAAATAAATAATTCTGTATGATAATTATAAGTTTAGCAAATAGTATCAAGCAAAAGAAATAATTCTGTGTGATAATTATAAGTTAGCAAATAGTATCAAGCAAAATAAATAATTCTGTATTATAATTATAAGTTAGCAAATAGTATCAAGCAAAATAAATAATTCTGTATTATAATTGTAAGTTAGCAAATGATATCAAGTAAAATAAATGATAATTATAAGTTAGCAAATAGTATCAAGCAAAATAAATAATTCTGTATGATAATTATAAGTTAGCAAATAATATCAAGCAAAATAAATGATAATTATAAGTTAGCAAATAGTATCAAGCAAAATAAATTATAATTATAAGTTAGCAAATAGTATCAAGCAAAATAAATAATAAGACATAAAAAATAAATTAATTTAAACCAGAAAAAAATCATTATAAATAAGAATTAAAAAAAATATTGTTTGTTGAAAATATATGTATGTGACAGGGTAGCATAGCGTCACATTCGACTTATTTCTGATTAATAACTTTTACCATCGATTGAACTTCGAACTAAAAATTAAAACAGTTTAAAATTGTAAAATAACTTGTTTATCTTATAACAAATCCAAAAAAAATATTGATTAAATTTATTATGTGTGTAAAGAAGATACAAAGCGTTTCTCAAAATTTAAATATTCAGACTAGTTTAAAAAATAAATTGTTTCTCCTTTAAATTCGTCAAATTGAACTTAGGCAATTTAATAATTTAGGTGGCGATATTCTGTATCTATTTTCCTTTTTAAAATATACTTGTTTTTGCAATATGCAAGATTTTTAATTGCCTGTCAAAATATTTTTGTTTGTTTTAGAATGGTACTTCTTCTCTTCTTCATATGGTGGATGACTTGAGAAGAGTTGTTGAAGGTCATAGTGGGATGCTGAGGTTATTCAGCCAGTCGACGGCATCGGGAGTCACTTGGTTCAGCACACATGTACCAAAAGGAAACTGATGAAGGGGACATGCTTCTGTTGCTTGAATATGTCCTCATTCACAAAGTTCTGAATTCTTTCGAAATAAAAATGGTACTAGCATGTAAATATTTAAAACATACTTACAAAAACTATTCTTTCTGGCGGTATTCGGAGGGGGGGAATTATTCATGATTAATTCTGTAAAAACACTTCAGTTCTCAACATCAAACTAATCAATTCACATTATTAATACGAAAAACAATCACTTTGCAATAATTTTACATCAAATATTCCAATATATTTTCCATATTAAAAAACTCAACGACACTCAATATTTCATATTGAAAAAAATTCTGTTTTCACAAAGTAAATTCTAATTTGAAATATCTTTGATAAAGGTGTATTCACAATTGATCCGACGAGTTAACAAGTGGATTAGAATCAGACAACCGACGTTCCCGGGCTGATAAAATAGTACTGAATTGAATAAAAGAAAACGGTCTCAATCATAACGAGGTGTTTCTGCTCGTAGCAATGTTGACTGTGTCAATTAATTCATCAGAGATATAAGAAAATAAGGTGTAAATTATTATTATTATTATTTTTATTACTGAATCAACAATTTCAGATAAGATGATAGCGTGTCGTTGTTTCGACAGTGTTACTTTTATCACAGTAATTATTGTGGTGGGTATTACGTTGTTTTTATTCTTCGCTTTACAATTCTGTCTGTTAATTATTCAAAAATCTTGTACAAAGTTAGCAAAGACGATAAATTGCTGGTTGGAAAGTCAAGGTCTTGTTGAACAAATACTGTTTTTATAATAAAACCGTTCATTTACCTACCTGATAGTGGTGTAAAAATTATAAAACTAAGCCATGAAGCAAGAATCTGTTTGCCTTGGGAAAACTCTCAAATTGTGAGCGTCTGGCGCCATGGATTTTGCACAACTTTTTTAAAAGCAACTTCTTATTTTTTGACATTTGACGTTCCATTAAAAAAATTGCGATTCACAAGAAGTAGGGGAAAATTGAACATATTTTGAGCACACACACACTACTGTCATACTTATTTTTTAAATATTTGTAACTAATTAGCCATCACGCCGTTTCCCCGGAGGGGTAGGCGGGGAAGATAAACCACCAGATAACTCTGTCATTGCGCAAATTCCTTGCCTCATTCGCATGCATGCGCCGTCTCATACATATTCTTCTGTTATTCAGACTATTGGCATGCCCGAATCAAGTATTTTATTCACTAGTCATGTCTCCCCTTGGCGTCCCCGACTTCTTCCACCATTCACCTCTTTAATCATCTTTCGTTGACCTTAATATAAGACATATTTCATGCGTCTTTGAAAATGTCGTCAACGAATAAAAAATACTCCTTGTATGTACGTGAGTACAGTGGTGTACACAGAGTTTTAAATCAGGGTAGGCAGTAGGAAAACAGTGAATTAATTAATATTTTTAAAAACTTACCACGGACGAGGTCAGTTTTTGCTAAGAACGACTAAGCGGCTGATTTCAGCCAATATTTGTTAGGATTACCTGCCAAATCAAAGATCCAAATAACCGCTTCATTTTTGCATTTTACTGGATATGTAAAACATGTATATTTTTTCCAACCGCTCAATTTCATTGCACGAAAGAAAGCCAACATAATAATTATATGGCTAATAAAGTTGTATTAACCAATCGCGGTACCAACAGATGTCACTGATTGCTACATTTGTAATTTATTCCGATAGGCACGGCCTTTTGCGAGACGAATGCGTATTGCCCACACATGAACATTTTTGTGTAGAATAGCGTCAACATTTTAATTTCCTGGTTTTGACACGTTATAGAAGGGCGATCGGTGGGGCGCGATTGGTGGCTGGAATTTCGTAGATGTTTATGATTAGTATAGATTGATTTCTTGTAATATTTTTATTATGAGTAATGTAGGGTAGGCGGTGCTTATGTGCCTACACGGAACGCCCGCCTCTGCGTGAGTATGAATGATTTCTGTCAATATTGAAACAGCTGTTTAGATTTTGCTTGGTACGACTTAGACAAACACAATCATAAAAGATAAAATATTTAGCGTCTGTGACATTGTAAAACGCGTCATTTTAAATTATATAGACCTCTTTACGTCCATATCACGATGAATGTTTCTTTTAAACCAGATTTTATGATATTTTTTACAAAAAATGCATCAATCTTTTATACTTTATTTGTAAAGCATTGAGCACGACAGCATGCGATGCAAATAAGTGTCAATAACTTGACTGAAAGTTCCCGAGAGAAAATAAAAAAAAAAAGTTGCTTCTTGAGCTCTTTAGAAAGACAGTAAAACATGTTTTGTGTCACAGTTAATTTAAATTATTAAAGGACGTAGGTAAAACCCAGTAGCGTGCATTTCTCTATGACCAAAGGTAAGCGAAGTGTAGTTTTTCGACGGATTTTTCTACTTGAACTGTCACAATTTCTCAAAATTCATCTCAGACCAAAATATTTCATTTGTGTGACAATATTTACGTAATTAAAACTCTGGGGCAAACTAGGCAGTAGTAGGGATTAGAAAATAAAACAGAATCAATTGATAAAACGTTAGAAAAAGGAGTAGTCTAATAATACGTTCATAAAATGTTAGTTCGAGATACTAGGTAATATTTTCTTCAGTCCAGGGAGTATTAAATCATTTTTTTCACAGATGGAGGCACCGCAAAAGGTGGTTTTCGTGTTAACCTCTTAGCTCTATAGTGTTTGAAACTAAAAAACTGTCAAGGGAAAGAGAAAAACATTTATTGAAGGGGTAACTATGTCCCTAATTTCAAAAGGGACATTTAGTAATTGTGCAAAAATTACTAGAGTGCAGTCTCACTATTTTACAGCTTTTATTGCAAGCAGTACGAATGCGTGGTAGACAGACGAATTCAAAAATGTATTGCCATAAATCAGATTGCAAATAAAGGAATAAATTTCTCTAGCAGAAATAAATTATCAATACAGAATGATTGTGAAATAAAAAAAAAAACATTCACAAATTTATGGAAAAACATGTCTTGATCAGAGATTTATGGCATTTTAAAATTATTTTTTTATTTTATTTTGATCAGTGGGGCTAAAAGGAGCTGGAGGGAAAGGAGATGGAGACGCGGGAGGTTAGGATTTAACCCTTCATAAAGCAAAATGATGGCAGGTTTTAATAATTTATTTTTTCATTCAAATGTCTTAAATGGAATATAATTAGATTTTTTTTGTTTGGTCATATTTTAGGTGTATATTTTATTCAATTTATTTTTATAACTTATTGAAGTTTGTAAACCTTATTGTAATATTTTAATCATTGAAGAAGATATTAACACATCCCAAATGAACCACGGTTGGTTAAGCGGTTACTCCGGATAGGTAGAGGTCCTGGGTTCGAATCCCAGATGCGACTGAAATATTTTTAATTTCTGTTGTTTTTTCGGTTTCGTGGTTCATTTGGGATGTATTAATATTATCTTCTTCAATGATTAAAGTATATTTTATTGGTCGGTCAGTATGCTTACCAGAGATCGTTATAGGGAAAGTGTTTTACACACGAACTTCGCTGGTATTAGTACCGATTCATTTTGCCAAAATAATATAGATACCTTGGTTAGTAGCAGTAGCGTACTCGAAACAAACACAAAAAAACTAGATATTTGTTACTGATAATCACACCATTTGTTTTTTGCATTTTTTGGAGAATGCATCGTGTCTAATGGCATTGTGCAGCGTTATCCGAAATTATTTCTGAAAAAAAAGTTCTTTGCTAATGAGCGCCATGTATTTATTGGTCATTCAATCCGTATGAATATTTTTATAATTTATGCAAAAAAAAAAATTGTCCTTAGACTATGAAATTGCAGCACTGTACGCTAGTGTAGGCATATTTTGCCGTATAAATACAAAATGTTGTTAGAATTGCGACTTTACAATATATATGCATAGATTAATAACAACTGGGATTATGTTTTAGTACATTTTAATATCATTTTCGATAAAAAAAAAAAACAAGTGCAACGCATACTGACCATCAACCTATAAAGAATTAAGTGTTTAGATTTTTTTTTTACTTTTTTTATTATTTAAACGCCCAGAGGGCTTTAACATACAAGTACGACTGCACCAAAGTAAAAAAACACACAGGAATATGAAGGAACAGAAGAAAATAATGAATACAATATCCACAAAGTCAATATTAACATTAATAACAAATGAGCAAATAATGTAAAAAGTTGTAATTTGAAATAAATCGTTCATACTTTTTTTGAAATTTGTGAAATTCGGATTATTGTCAAAATACATCCACTTCATTTAAGTATTTGTTACCAAGACTGTGTAAGCGTTGAATTGGGGAATACAAGCTGTAGTTGGAACGGGACATATATATATATATATATATATATGTAAAATGTTAATGCTTGTCTTGTAGTTCGTTTAGGTATGTATATGTTGATTAAACGCAGAACATAACATTTGAATTTACCATTTTAATAAAAAGGTTAGGTCGTTTATTTTCCATATCTATTCTAAGCTTTTAAAATATTCATTTTAATTAGTAATATATGTGCTCTAAAGGTATGTAAACTTTAAAAATTATAAAACTAAGTAAATAATTTCTTTTAATTCTTTCAACACTATAAACATGTATTTTGTAGAAGGGCGACCACGCTATGGAATTATGTTCTATTAGACCTGTAACGAGGGATATGTGCAACAATTTTATGACATGTAACGATTCAAAAAAAAATATTGTCCCTAATAAAAAATCTTAAAGTTTTCATACCCTTATTTACAATTTGTTGAATGTGAGCAGTGAAATTTAGTTTCTCGTCCATTATAATGCCGAGATCTCTCGTTTCCGTAATTCTTTCTAGATTTATTTGATTTATTGAATAGTCAAAAGAGAGAGACTTTTTTTCTGGAAAAGGATAGAATTTAACATTTTTTTTACATTTATATATACATTGTTTTGTGAGCACCGGTTATTTAGCATGTCAATATTAAGTTAAAGAATTTGACAGTGGTTTGAATTAGTTATTTCTCTATATAATTTAATATCGTCGGCGAATAGCAAAACTTTGACAACTTTAAAGATTGTTTGCTTTATGATAAATCTTTAAAAAAAAGTTAAGTTAAATGGTTATCAAAACGAAATTCTTTTTAATATGCCAGTGTGGTATTGCACTACCCTCCCCACATTCCGGAATAAATTATTATTACCATTTTGTAAAGCACAGCTTCAAAAAATCCTTTATAAAATGTTCATAAATTTGCCATTAGCTGTTAGCCGTGTTATTGTTGTTTTCCGAGAAAAATGCATAATGCAAATATAATGGCTTTCCTTCTCATCCTACACCCAAGTTTTACACAAGTCTAACTACAAACGAGCGTGTTTTGCTACCACCCACACGGCAAAGCGATAAGCTCCCTGGGTCTGGGATTTGTGAGGTGGGAGGAAATCAGCGATAAAAAGAAGAAAGATATGGTGAAAGAATTTTAGTCCTATTTGCTAAATAACTAAAGCCACTTTAGTGATTGCATGATTTTACAAATTATGGAGCACGTCAGTAATATTTTGCCATAGATTAATTTTCCATTGATAAGTGGCATTCAATCTTCTCCCCAAGTTTAGTTTGATGGGATAAAATATTTAAACGTCATAAACGGAATGACCTACATAACTTTGCAGTTGGAGGCGTTTGTTGTGTGAATTTTGTGGATACAAAAAATTGGAATAAATGTTTTTTCGTTAATCTTTGTGTACCTAGCTGTATGTAAGTTGTAGGTGTATCGGAATATTCTAAAAATGGGAATATTAAAAGAGTTTTCCAATTTAGGAGGTGGGTGTGGGTACAGCCGTTCCGGGAATCATTCATTGGACAATCTACACCTCTGCCATAAGTTATGTCAAGTGGTTCGCTATGTTTCATATACACATATAAAGGGGTGACCAGGTTCGTGGGGTGAGGTCAGTAGCGTATATTGCTCTATGAGAACAGATAGGCTGCGTGTAGTTTTTTAAATTCAAATCTTACGCTGAATACTGTGGCCAACTGAATAACTGAGCGTACTAGTTCCTTACCAAATTCGGGAAACAATACGTTTGGATCAGAAATTTGACGTATTTTTCTATTACGTTTTAATTTAGCAATATGGTTGCACTTTTTTAGAGTTGGCACAGCTTTTTAGCCTTCACAGACTGCGCACCACTGGATAAGGTTTGTCCAGGTCTTGACGGTAGATGCATCTATACACCAGCTGCGTGGTGGGCCGGATCGAGAGAGGCCGGTTAAGAGAGATCCATTGACCTCTCCAGCCGACTGGACTCTCTCGACCCATCGTCTTGCACCACAGTGGGGGTACAATATAATAAATAAATAATAAAATGAATATCTAATAA